>OY365808.1:44968754-45259890 GCA_959347315.1 Bimastos eiseni | reverse complement strand
TGACGAAGTGTTTTTATCTACATCCCTTTCTCACATTCTCTTTGCCTGTTTTCTTCCGACTATATTTGTTTTTGCCCTCTCTGAGTCCGTGGTCACCTCTCTCTCTGTCTGTGTATATGTAGGTCTGCATGTCTGTCTGTCTGAGTCTGTCCTTGCAGAATATTTTACTGTTCCTCCGATGACGATGACCAGCAGCCGGAGCAGCGGATACAGAGGTGACTATCGATATCAATGGATGGAGCGGAACGGAGCATCCAACGAAGAGAGAAAAGCAGGCAGACAGACAGACAGACAGACAGACAGACAGACAGACGGACAGACAGACAGACAGACAGACAGACAGACAGTGAGAGACAACACTTCGAAGACTTTATGAGGCTCAGAGGACATAAACATAGCGCTTGCTTAAACCACTTCAATCATCCACACCACCAACACCACAAACAATGCAACCAACACCGCAATACCACGAACACCACCACCGCAATATCACCAACACCATCACTACCACCAATACACTGTGCACAACATTCACATTCACATTGAATTAAAGTGTCATAGTTGTAGATAATAAAGTCAGACATTAACATCTACAGTCAGTTATTTTTTTAAATACGACAACCGATCAGTTTACATTTTAAAATATATGCAGAAAATAATTTTTCACTGCACTTCCTCCTTTCCATTGATAATCTCGTGCATTCATTCAGGATCATTCTGTCTGTCTTGGCACTTATATAGCGCCCCATAGAAAAACCTACTGAGGAGCGCTCCCAATCCAGCCACAACTACGGAAAACGGACTTATATGATTTGTAAAATCCGGTTGGAATAAATGATTCATAAACGCGGTTGGATTGGTCAGCTTCGATTCTTCGGGAGGTCATTCCAGATGGATGGACATGCAACAAACGAGAAATCTAGGCGTTGTCTGGCAGACAAGCGAGCCCGTGGAACTAGCTCTGCCTTTTCGTAGTATATCAACAAAGTCTTTTGAGCATCTCTCTAGCGTTGCTAGTTCACGTCTTTTCAGCCTTTCTTCGTAGCTCTTAATTGTTATTCTGGCAGCAACAAATCATTAAATGCGACTATTTAACAGAATTGCTGCCACAGAAACCACCCTGCGCTACCAACACACTCACCAAAGAGTCTATATGAAAGAAGAAGAAGAACTCATTGTGAGCATTGATTCTGATTACGTTCATGGGATGTTTGTGTATACTATCAGAATGATCAGAAGGAAGATTCGTGGATGGGAGGATCAGAGAGGCAATTGTCGGAAGGACAGAAACAAATGGAATGATGGATGGATGGAGGCTATCTGAGCAGAACAGTTGGCACAGCAATGGATATAATGGACGAACGGATCGAAGAACATGAGGAGGACAAGGATGGGACGGTGGCCCTGGGTGGGCGGATGGCCTCGGGTGGGCGGATGGGCTGGTGACCTTAGGTGGGCCAGAGGGGCCTTGGTTGAGCGGGTGACCTCAGGTGGGCAGGTGGCCTTTGGAATGGAGTGGCCTTGGGTGGACGGATGGAGGGGGGGTGGCCTTGGGTGGGGGATGGCCTTGAGTGGGGGAATGGCCTTGGGTGGGGAGGGAAATGGCCTTGGGTGGGGGGGGGAATGGCCTTGGGTGGGTGGGGGAATGGCCTTGGGTGGGTGCGTGGGTGCGTTGGGTGATGGTTGGATGGATGAACGCATAGAGGGTGGTGGAACCGACGGACGATCTGTCGATTGGCTGTCTAGATGATGGTAACGGATGGATGGATGAATAGACGAGCGGAAAAGTAGATGGACACATCGAGGAACTGGTGGAAAGACGGATGACGGATGGACTGATGGAATAAAGGACGAAGAACCAATCGAGTCACATTTCGAAACAATCGAGGCAAAAGGAAAACAAAGCGGATTCTCTGGAATATTTGCATGTATACATGTTTAAGTAATAACTATATTTACACTATACATGTACATATATACATGTATTGTATAGTGTATATACAGTTTCTATACATGCATGCACAAGCACATTCATATGCATAAAGTCTATGTATATAGGATACGTGCATATGCATATATAGTTTTTATATACATGTATAATGCATGACATATACATAAGTGTACAGGTATAGGTGTGTGCGTGCTTACTGCTTAGGCCTGTATGTGTCCGTGAACAGAGGTGTGTGCGTGTGTTTCTCATTCCTCATACAATATATATATATATATATATAAAAATAAAATTATACATGTATATGTATATGCATTGCGTGCGAGAATTAAATGAACTTAGATAGACTCTAATTACTATAATTGTTAATTAGACACATGTGAATTGTGAACTCAGCTATACTTGGCAATGACCAACCGAGGAAGAGCTCTGTACACAGATCCTGGCCTTCAAGCGCCTGGTTTTTAGTAGGCCTATACAGGCCTACCATATCAATGTTTGACTAGATCGATATGTGACGTTTTGGTGCAGCTGTTTTGGCGCAGATCTCTAATACAATAATATTGTATATAACATATTTTATAAATATTTTATTTTGCAATCTACTATCTTAGTGTCGTAAATTATTCTCCTTTGCCAATCAGGTTAAGAGCTGGGTTGACGAAAAGAATCATGCTTAAATGGAAGCTGGATTTATGAAAATAATCATGCTCAAATGGACGCTGTACTGGTTAAAAGAATTATGCCAAAATGAAAGCTGGATTGATGAAAATAATCATGCTTAAATGGATGCTCTAATGATGAAAATGATCATGCTTAAATGGAAGCTGAATTTTTATGAAAAATAATGCCGTTTAATTGGAAGTGGGCTTGATGAAATAAATGATAGTCGCTAAAAGGGTTCTACGACGAGTAGAATTCTCGTATCCATTGCGCTTCTATTTAAGCATTATTCTTTTCTTCAATCCAGTCCTCAGTTTAGCAGAATCATTTTCATCTATCATGCTTCATATTACATTATATATTGTATCAGATATCTGCGCCAAAACGTCCTGCTCCATGACTAGTTCTATAGATTAACGTTTTATTCTCTTGCGTGAGTTAGATTTCACACTTTTAGTTTTAACATGTTTAGACCTGAATGTCATGTGTGTGAGCAAGTCATCGTAACAAACCGACCTTTCCAATGGTAGCCTATAAATACCGTCAGTTTCTCTTCTTCAATTTCGCCTTATCTTTCTTTCCTTCAACATAACGAAGTATTCGACCATTGATCAACGGTCAAGGACACGTAACAGCTCTCCAGATAACACAACTCGGTGAAGTTCCTTTCAATAGTCCCTTTGGTCCGTCCAATCTCACGCTCGGATCACTATCGTTTCGCTCCAATCAGATCAATGAAACTGCTCCGATACAGTCAGCGACTGCTTGATTAATAGCGTTCGATACTTTTACCCAGCTATCACGACACGACCTGGAGTGGACTAATTGAAGTTGTCAACAAAGCATTCCTCTTACTTCGACAATCAACTTCCAACTGAACTATTACTGCAGTAGTTCGTCTAAGCGCGGCAAATCTCTCAACATCTGAGCAGACGATCTTAGGTCAACCGTTGACTTTGAATTTTGCATAGCACATGGTAGCTCTACGGCATAATGGCACTGATGGTCTGCCCTGTCTACTCTGTGATAGCTCTCTGATTTAGGCCTAAATCTACATTGTATAATCCGCCATGGCAACAGTCTTCTCAAGCTCCTATTTGCTTCTAAATTTCTAATAGATCTAATGCCCTACATTGCTTGGTTCTTAGATATTGGTAATAAAATAGTTAGAACTTACTACATCCATAGGCTACTGTAATTAACTTTTAATATAATGAATCAATTCGACTTTATTCGATTAAGACAAGGGCTGCTCCATAAATAGCTATATATGAAGGATACAGCATGCCGGAAAAGACAAGAAAGGAGAACGCACTGAATGCCTAACTCCCGACCCTGGAGTCACAGGTCTCCTATATAAGTAACCACGAAGCTAAGTCGCATTGTAAAGCTGCATGAAATCAATCGACGCTTTTTTATCTTATAATATGCTAATTATATGCACAAGTAACATCGAGTTTAGTACACGAAGACCTTTCACAACCTTAGCACTTTCACAATCACGAAGACACGCTCATATACCATACATTTTACGCCTGTACAACCACTTTCAGTAATTATCTAATTAACCTTGCACGGCAGTCCTTCCAGCAGTGTCAAGTTTTCAATATCTATCGACCACGATCGGTGAGAAGTTGCGTGATCTACTCTCTTGTTGGCTGTTATACCGATGAATGACGGTAAAGTCAATGCATGATTAAATAACAAAAACCAGTTCTTGATAAGTCTGATATACGAAATAATTGCTCTTGATAGGCATTGGTCAAATCTACATTAATATATATATATATTAATATATTTATTAATATATATATGCTAAATAATGTATAATTTCTACAGCAGCCATAAGATAACCCGCGGGAACCAGCTTATTACACACAGGCACTAAATCAAACTAAAATCCATAAGCAAGAGATCAAGATCCAGAAAGTAAGGTAGGCAGACAATCAGACGGCAAAGATAGGGTGCGTTTAGAGTTTAGAGAGGGAAGAATAAGGTACATCTATTAGGAAGAGGAGGAATCAGGATGGGATTTGTGAAAAGCAGTTTTTATAGTTTTGGGTGAGAGATCTAGATGGGGAGTTAGCCAGAGGTGAGGTCGTGAGTTCGTAGGATGGATCGGATATTTATCTGAATACTTTAGGCAGTTTGCCCCATACAGTGGCTATAGAACGACGATTTACAATTTTTCGTGATGAGGTGACATAAGGACGGGGCAGTGTGAGGGTGAAAGATGAACAGGCTGAACGATGTGGTCGGACCGCGAACAACTGACGGAGGTAGGAGGGTTGTGAGGATTGCAGTGTGTTGTAGGTGAGTGATATGACTTTATTGGTTCAGGTCATTTGAGTCTGGACAGTGATTTGTAGACAAAAGGGATGTGATGGTGTTTGAGGTTTTCAATGACGACTTGGGGGCGAGAGATTTTTTTGTGGTTTGAAGGCGGTTTAACTTAACTTTTAAGTGGTTCAGAAGATGTATACTTGTATAGTCAGTGTTATAACTGCTTCACATGAAAGTTGAACTTTTAACTGCCCACTAACCCTATAGATTACTCTTAAGGTATCATGCTGATGACTGTAATATGCTGATCCCAGCTTCAGCTTTAGCCACTACTGACTCAGAGCTTGCCCATTCGCGCTCAAGGGTCCAATTAAGTAACCTTAGACTAAATGTCTCAAAATCTAAAGAAATGATTGTTCATTGGCTTAAAGCGAGGTGTCGTCCTCCCTCCCCGGTGGATGGTATAGACAGGGTGGATAAAATGAATGTCTTGGGGTTACCCTATCCTGTCTATTACGAGTTGACAAATAGCGCGCAACAGCCTTTTGTACTAAGAGTCCTCGTAGTTCCCTGGTGGGCCTCTATGATGTTGTCAGAGCCATCGCATTAGCCAGACTATTATGTGCGTCCTCTGCTTGGTACGGCTTACCGATGCCGCCCTTTGCACTCGACTAAAATGTTGTTTTACGTATACAGCTATTGCGAAATTGGATTCTCCCTTCTAATCAAACATCATTTGATGATTTATTCGATCGTACGGATGTATCTCTCCTCACATCGATTCTTACAGATCCAGATCACCTTCTAGGAAGTTTGCTTCCACCGATCGATGGTCAATGCCTCTGCTTACCAGCTGCGCCAACGTGATCATAATAGGGTCGTTACCCGGTCGGATGGCTTCACCCGATGTTGATTTATTATGATGATGCTATCTAATCTGAATCTCACATGAGATTTATCTCTTGGCACTAACTCAGCTTTTCTACTTCCAAATAGAAGCGAATCTATTGCATAAAAGTGTTTGTAAATGTTGTCTGTACAGAACGCTGTCTGTAGGCATAAATGACGTGCGATCGCAGGCGCTTCTATGAAATAAAATATACTTACTTAGCCTACTTACTTAGTAAGTTAGGACTTACTTACTTACTTACTTACTTACAGTGATCGCCGAAACAGTACTGTCATGTCATCAAAGCCATTCCACCAGTCTATATGCACTCTTGCACTGCAGAATTTCTGCCCTAATGCTCCTCTCTGTTTCTTAAATAATTAATAGCTGCGTCCTCGAGTTGCCTCCTTTGGTGATAATTCTACCGCTGAATTGCTTCCTTTCCAGTGATAATCTTGTAGGCTTCGATCTCCTCTATTCCTCCTTCTTCTCAATATTGTTCTACAGAGTTTTGCATCAACTGCAAACTCAGAAATTTTTCGTCGTCAGTGTCATTAATAAAACGTAAAAACGGTTTCTTTGGGTGATGTCTACGTTATGATAAAGCTTCTGCTCCGTATAGACATTATGTTAAAGCCACTGTGCTTGATAAACATATGATAATTATTATATCCTGCTCTGGGTCACAATATGAATAGACTCCAACTAATATAGGGCCTACACCATAGACATCATATATTAATATATGATGTCTATAGCCTACGCGTGCAAAACCTGCTGTAGATCATGCATGAGATAAGACTTCAGCAGCTGCTCTGGATACGCATAATCTACAATATTAGGATTCTGTACACTGTGTCCAGCACTGGGATGCTCTTGAACAGTTGCTTTAAATTAAGATAAGCACATTAAGCAGCTGCAGGCCATGGCTGGAAAAAGTAGTCGTCTCCGTTGAACGCCACTGTGATAGCAAAGATCATCAGCGTCGTCCTCCTCTTTTATCCAGGCTTGGGGCTGGTACTGCCAGAGAGCTGGCAGTGGATGAGTTTGCCGCAAATTGTCTGAAGTAATACGGCTTTATACTGAGTGAAAATAAAGTTAATAAACACTTGAGGATACAGATTAATGAAGATATTTGCGAACTCTTATGTGACGACTATTAATTGTGACAAATAAAAGGTCCGTCTAGTTATGTGTTACGATAGCAGTTGTAACACGTTTCTGAGTCAATTTATTTCAATGGATACTTCTATATGTTGGTTATGTTGGTTGGTGTTCATTGAAGCCTCCTCGGTGTGTGTGCTTTTTTTGTGTGCGTGCGCGGTGTGTGTGTGTGTGTGTGTGTGTGTGTGTGATAAGTTTATTTAACGACTCATTCATGACAAGATGATGCGTCTTGAAGCCTCCTGATAGACCAGGCAGTTATATACCCAACCACGGGACATCACTTCAATGGAAAGGTATAATTAGTTACAGTGAAAGGCACTCCAGTCATGACCCCCTTGTAGTTACCATTACACATTTATTAGGCGCCACTTTCTGATAACAGAGCAATTCTCAGTGAAGAATTTGGTCAAAGTTTCGAGCGCCGTTTGCCACCACATGGCCCAATGCCTTCCATATGTATATATAATATATTATATTATATGTATATATATGTTATATATCTATATATATATATATATATACCACATAGAAGGCAACTCAAAACCGAAATCCCGACAAAACGTTACACTTTGAATAAAATGTTAGTTAAAGAAGGACCAATGATAAAGCGCCAGTCACTCCTGACGGGGTCTGCGATCTAAGACAGCTCAGAATATAAGCAGCTGTACTTAGCTGCAAAATAAATGAGTCCCTAGAGCGCCGTCGGTGACTAGCAGAAGTATATTCATAGGCAGTGGATAAGTAGGCATGTAAACATCGACTGACCACGACACTGCCCCAGACACTGACCCCGACATTGACCATTCACTGTTTCTTATAAAGAAACACTCGAACTCGTTATCTCTGGTTGAACGAAAGCAAATACACAAAAGACCAATACCAAATATTCACCCATTTGGTAAGTAACTATGCTACAATGTCCCCGGACAAAATGACCCGGGTAAAATGACTCATGATCCATGGATCATATCATGTCACAGGACATTGTATATCTGAGATATTTTGTCATCGACGAACTGTACACGGATAATTATATCCCGGAGATAAGTCTCAAGTTTCAAATTATAGCATAGCAGCAAGAACACGAAGCATGAGGTTTTCTTCTGGACATAATAATCCGTTTGCTCCTGAAATAGGCCTACGCGAGGATGACAATTTATTTCATTTATTTTAAGTTTATTTATTCTGAAATTCGATATCGCACTTCTTCCAACATATTTTGCTGAGAAATGTACGCGCCTAGACGGTGCAATTGCATGCAGTAGAATGAATGCCTACTGCAGAGCAATTGTGCGCAAAGGACTTGCCCTAGGTGACACAGTGACGTCTCGGACGAGGATCGAACCTGCACAGCGCTACGGGCCGTCGGGCCGACCACTCTAACCAATCGGCCACCGTGCCACACGTGTAGTAATGTAGTGATGTAGTATAAATCTTGTGATGTAATAATTGCTTGTCGAAGTATTGAATACGTTTCTCGTGCGCCAACTTTCTAATAACTTATAAAACTATTTGACTGTCACACTCCGATTCTAAATGGAAAGGCAGACCCTCAGGCATTCGCCGCAGTCTAATATCGTCTGTGTGAAGGCTATGCATATATGTAGGCATGCAAATGGTGGAATAAGTTGCCCCTAGTGGGCGCTGCACGCTCGTAGAACTCGACTTACGTATACTCCTTGCTATTCGAAGCAAATGAGTCACTGCATGCGATATGAGTCATATGACATCTCAGAGTAAAAGGGAGAAGAGGTTTTGGCGTCGATCTCAGTTGCCATGGCAACCGATGCGTGGACATTCACGCAAGAAGACAGAGATAAGAAACATGAACTGATTATGGAAATCTTTATACGTAAGTCAGACACATATATATATATAAATATATATATATATATATACTTATACGCTTCGTGTCATTCTCAGTTTCCTCATAAACTGATACACACGACGACCAGTCTTTTCCTCCGGGTTTTCGTGCTATCTGTAGTAACTTGACAAGGTTTTCTACATCTCCTTGGTAATAATTTATATGACATTTGCTGACTATAAAACGCAGAAGGCAAGCCATAATCTGTCCGTTCGAATCCCGCAGAGAAGGAGTTCCGAACCCATTCTATGCCAACATAACCACAACCCTTGCAAAGGCACCATCACATTTAAAGATTCATGCATCAAATATTAACTGTTTTAAGCGCAGATTCAGCCGCATACAATGCCACACATTTTCATACGACGCCATACAATGCCACACAATGCCACACAAGATACAATGATATACATTTCATACAATGCCATACAATGCCAAACAATGCCACACAAGATACAATGCCATACATTTTCATGCGATACCATACAATGCAACACAATGCCACACAAGATACAATGCCATACATTTTCATATGATGTCACACAATGCCACACAATGCCACACAAGATACAATGCCATACATTTTCATACAATGCCATACAATGTCACACACGATACAATGCCATACATATTTATACGATGCCATACAATGCCACACAATGCCACACAAGATACAATGCCACACATTTTCATACGACGTCATACAATGCCACACAATGCCACACAAGATACAATGCCACACATTTTCATACGACGTCATACAATGCCACACAATGCCACACATGATACAATGCCATACATTTTCATGCGATACCATACAATGCAACACAATGCCACACAAGATACAATGCCATACATATTTATACGATGCCATACAATGCCACACAATGCCACACAAGATACAATGATATACATTTCATACAATGCCATACAATGCCACACAAGATACAATGCCATACATTTTCATGCGATACCATACAATGCAACACAATGCCACACAAGATACAATGCCATACATTTTCATATGATGTCACACAATGCCACACATGATACAATGCCATACATTTTAATACGACGCCATACAATGCCACACAATGCCACACAAGATACAATGCCATACATTTTCATGCGATACCATACAATGCAACACAATGCCACACAAGATACAATGCCATACATTTTCATACGATGACACACATGATACAATGCCATACATTTTCATACAATGCCATACAATGTCACACAAGATACAATGCCATACATATTTATACGATGCCATACAATGCCACACAATGCCACACAAGATACAATGATATACATTTCATACAATGCCATACAATGCAACACAATGCCACACAAGATACAATGATATACATTTCATACAATGCCATACAATGCCACACAAGATACAATGCCATACATTTTCATGCGATACCATACAATGCAACACAATGCCACACAAGATACAATGCCATACATTTTCATATGATGTCACGGATGAGGCGGATGAATGCCGGAGCTCACAGAGCCGAGTGAACCTGCGCAAAAACATTAACGGCGAACTCTTGGAGCAGGTGGAATCTTTCCGATACTTGGGAGCCTTGCTGGAGGAAACAGAAGATGGAAGTGGAGAGATAAGAGCCAGACTAGGAATGGCGAGAGCAGCTGTGCCATATAGAGGGACAGATCAATTGGTAGTTGGTTGAAGGCTACATTAAAAATAACTTATTTTCTAAAAATAGACATTTACATGCGATAATGGATAACAATGTTATAAAGTTTACAGTGTATGTTACAAGGAAACATTTCTTAATCTTATACGTATGGTCTTACCTATGACAGTAATAAGAATTGTTAATGTATTATCAATGCATTCTTATAATTCATACTTTCTCTCTAATCACATCCCCAGAATTGATATGTCACAGCACCTGGTGGTGTGTTAACCCAAGGCTGGGAACCTCTGCAGTAGAGCAATCGGCTGCAAAGGGAAACATTCTAAACGAAGCTCCCATTTAGCTACGCTGACGGCTGGCAACCATGCATAAAGCTGTATATATGTGTGTGGAGAGTGAAGACTTCGTCAATCTGGCTATAATTATAGCCAATCGTGTATAAGTTTATAGCTCTTCCGATTAAGATATAATTAAGTTTAATTATGCTTGTGCACATTTTCACTTGTAGAAGAGCAGTCCCAGCGGTTCGTCTGTTGAGCGTTCGCTTCTAATTGCCAATTCTGTGGTTCAAATCTTAACCCTTGCTCGAAAGCAACAGTCGATCTAAAAGTATTTCACCGTTGGACGTGGCGTCCAACTGGTGGCTCAGACAGGCTCTACCTAACCCAGAATTACTTCCGCCTTCCCCAATAGGCAATATGATTGTGGCAACACTAACCTCTTTAACCACGACAGCACAAATCTGCGAGCTATTCGTGAAACTTTATATGGATGGGCATAACTGAGCAAGGACTTTGAACAAGTCCTATAGGCGCAGAGTTGCTGAGCATCATTGATTGACGCTTTGTAATTAGACCTTTTTGTAATTTGACCTTTTTGTAATTAGACCTTTTTGTAATTAGACCTTTAGACTTTAGCGATACATGCAAATATAATTAAAGTAAACGAACATTATTGTTGCAACCGAATATTATTATCATAATATCTCAAAAACATTCCCAGCCACTCGTGTATGCAATTCATAGGAATAAACTAATTTTGTTGTCTGACCATTTCATGCGAACAGCTGAGTCGTTCATCGCTGTTTCTACGACAGGTGGCGCTGCTGCTGCTGCTGGAGATGGTGGTGGAGGTGAATGGTCTGCTGCCACACGACGTGGGATTGGATGCTGAAGCTGGCAGAGCAAGTGAGTGACTCCTCGTCAGCTGACGCTGCTGCTGATGGTGGTGACTGCAGGTGTTCACAGATCCAAACGGACGATGCTTTCTATCAGCATCAGCATCAGCAACCGTCGCTAGGTTCTTGTCCGACTTGGAGAGTGCGGCGCCAGTGGCATTCTTCTTCTTCCTATTGTTGTTGTTGCAATGGCTCTGTCTCCGTCTCTCGGTGGAGTCTCCTCCTTCCTCCAGACGCGAACATCGAGATCTCAACTGCAGCTCTCGATGAAACATCGACGTCTCAATCAGTCGACTGGACACCCTCGTTCGGATAGAAGCAACCGCCGCCATCGCAGGAGGGGCCACCCTGTTGTCCACCACCAGACGCCTCGAAGCGACTGCATCGGGCGGTGGCGGCTGGGAGCGCTCAATCGGGGGAGCTGGCCAGCGCAGGGCGCGATACATCGGCAGGTAAAATTTACACAGGTAGTGATAGCGAAAGGTTCGCAGAGCGTCTGCCAGATCCGACTCGGCCGTTGCACTTCCAGAGACAGAGGCGACCTTACAAGTGAACAGCGTCATGACAGAAGGAGGCGCACGAGACGACGCTCAGCTGACCCTGCAGCATACATGCACGATGATGACGACGACGACGTAGGGTCCGGTTGCCAGGACAACTTCACTGCCAAGCTCAGCAACTGGAACATTCGCTGCAGACGAAGGACAGCAGAGGAGGAGGCTACGGAGGCAGCGACCGAATGGAGGAGGAAGGAAGACGACGACGGAGGAGGAGGAGACAGCAGCAGCCTCTGCTGATCGCACGCATCAACTGCCGTCGCTCGATGCCAACATCCACACACATATCCTCTTCCTACTCCTCCGTCTCTCCCTTCTCCTTCTCCTCTTGCGCTTCCTCTCTCTGCTACTCATCCTCCTCCTCCTCCTTTGTCATATATATCACGATCGATACGCCCTCTCGGAATCCGTCCATCCGTCCTTCCGTGTTGTCCATGTCGTTGGTCCATTTGACCGTCCTTCTGTCCTCTCGTCCATCGGTTGGTCCGTCCTTCAATCCCTCCATTCCTGTCCTGTTGTCCTTCCGTTAATTCGTCCTCCTTTCCTTATATTGCTCCATCCTCCTCTCCTTCCCTTGGCCGGACAACTCACACTCAAGCAATGTGATCGGAAGGTCAAGAGAAGACGTAAAGTACACCGTAGACCGATAATAATGACTTATAGATGGGTGACGCCAAGTCTAAATTCCTGAGCAGCGACTCCGACATAATATTGTCTAACGTCGGGTGAGAAATTATGGCTGCGCTCTTTGCAGACGTACGCATACAGAGGATTACGTCTGAAGGGAGATGGCTATCAGACAGATGTATGCCGACATTTATATACTGATTTTTACATTTCCTGAATGGCGCCGTATAAGTGCTTTTGGATATGTTTTGATCGAACACAGGAAACAAACGAAAGTGAACCTCAGACACACATACAGTACGACGAATACATATAAACGGACAAAAGCATGCAGGCACACAAAATACGACGCCGTAGACCCGTAGGCCCTGCAGTAAGACTGTGTAATTCTGCACACAGATGCGAACACATATAGACAGACAGGCGAAAAGACAGCCAGACAGACCGACCGAGTGTTTTTAAATGGTGAGATGCAGCAAGAGATGCAATCAGTCCTAATGAGGATGCTGTCTCGCGAGACCGAGTCATCAGTCGCTGTCCGTTGCCAGTGGCAGCAGCAGCAGCGAAGGAGGCGATTGCTCGGCGTCAGTCATTTGCCTTCTGATAAATTCGTCTGGAACTGGAAAATGGAAAGCAGCGTTACCTCAGCTCATCATGGAAATTATTCAGGACAGTCAAATGCAATGCACACAGATGAGGCGGACGTAGGAGTCTGCATATATAAAGCCGCAGTCGTGTCACATAGTAGTCTGGCCGACTAATACACAGGCCACCTAGTCGGTCGAATTAGAGAATATTTCTCAATACCTTTCTTAAATTTTTCGTATTCGTACAGCCAATTTTTAAGAAATTCATAGAGAAACATGCAATAATGCAGCATATAAAAAAATCCCAATCATTTGCCATATCATACCATCACTTTCTCCATTTCTCTCTATCTAAAAACAACCCATTGTAACGGCTTGTCTGTCTGTCTGTCTGACTCGGTTTATCTAACATTCTAACTCCATGTGTGTATAGGGGCAGGTCTGTCTGGTTTCTTGAGAGCATAATCTAGTTTTAAACTACACAAATCTCTGGACAAAAAATTCGACTTTACCATGCGTTCTGACTCCTGAGGAAGAGACTTAGAGGACAGAAGGGAACAAACAGTCCCTTCCAAAATGTCAGGTGGCGGGGATGGAGCTGCTGATATCCCCAGATATTTCATATATTCCTTCAGTGTTTACCACGGCTCATCCTTTTCTGTTGCATCCGTGTTTGGGAATTCAAATTTTTCCAACCTGTCACCCAAACGTCTACTCCCGTGCTGTCAGCCACGGGCGCCCGCAACATTGATCAAGGGCTCGCGTGACACCTCTGGAATTTCGACAATTTCCTGTATATAAACTTACACACTGACTTGCTCATTTTATTGCGTTATGGCATGAGGCATATTGCGTTCTCAATGGTATACCCATGCCCTAGCAATTACAGGTAATGCCGGGTAATGACTTTGGGCTCTTCATTGACTGATCCAGCTAATTCTCCCGGCCATGGCTGACCCCCCTCTGCAAAAATCCTGCGGGCGCCCATACTGTCAGCTGAGAGTTCTGGGGTTACAATACTCAACCGAGCAAAATTTGTTTAGATATTTCTGTTCCACCTGCGCCCCCTATGATCCAACTCAGCTACAATGAGCAGCCCATACTGACTATACACCTTTATAAAGCAATCAACCCGTAATGCAAAAAGCATGGATTCGAGTTTCGCCCGAGGTAGTTATTGTAGAGGAACGTTGATAAAGTCCTTCGTTAACAAACGCTTAGGGCTTAGGCTATCCGGTGCAATCAGTCGACTACCCACGTGACTTAGCCCCTCCTCCGTCCTTTTTATAAACACATTAAGCAGGAATTTGGTAAATTCCGGCGACCGAAACGCGAGGCCCCTGAAGACCGACCGTTTCAGCGGAGGGAAGCGTTCATTTGACAGCACCGATAATTCCACCCTCCCTCCCGTCCGCCTCAATCAATAGCCTCGGAATGCGGCGACGCCGCCACTTATAGGCAGTCGATAGATAGCAGCGTCCCTGTCGGCAGAACCGGGAACTAGAGCGCCCTCTGGCGACAGAAGATGGCCGCAAAGGCTAATCAATAAATCCGACTAAGAAATTGTTTGGACGCTGAGCAGAGGAACTGGAGACACGGTTAATGGATGAAAGAGAGCGGTCGAAGTGAGCATTAGTCTGTCTGTCATCGCCTCCTCAGCAGCTGAACAGAACAAACAAAGGACGAACGTCGTCTGATAAACAATCGAGATTAATCAATAGGAACTTGATGGGCGGTCAAGATCAATCAAATGATAGCAGAAAACACCATCCTTAGCACAGACGAATAGCATCCCTGCTATTCATGTGCGACACGAGAGAGCGCACCTCATGAAAACCTTTTATTAAAATTGAGTGGCTTCATCCAGATAGCGAGGTGACAGGCGTTCTTTAGCAGCTCAGTGGATAGGTTGAACTGGGGTGAAGATGGATTACGGCCAACTGTCAGAAAGTGCAGAAATGAGCGTTTGATCACTAGAATCACGTGCCAGTGGGAAAAGTATTCACGTAAAGTTCAGTACAAATCAAAATCACAGAAGTCAAATGCAAGGTTGAAATAGGACAAAGAAAACATGAAACACAATTACTTAGGACAAGGCAAATCTCTATTCCGCTGGGCAATTGTCCTGAGACTGTGGTTTGGAATTGTGTCCAGCTCTGGAGAACGTTAATGAGACACAGAATTTCAATTCTACAAATAGAATTTACGCAAAAATATAGTTGCACAGAGGCAGGCAATACATGTATCACAACTTAGGAAGGACAAACTGACAAGATAACAAGTTAATGACAAATTACAATCACTATATACATAATACAAGGATACACATGAATATATTATGTATACATATAAATCCTGATTTATTGAACACTGCCTGGCAATTAAATTACATTACCGATACCCTTTCAATTGTTGTAACATGCTTAAAAGTTGAAGTTGACTTGCCTAGCTTCAGACAATAAATACTTACAGTGTAAGTATATAACATGCCTGGCAGTGTGTGTATATATATATACACACACACATATATATATATATATATATATATTCTGTACAATGCAACACTTATTCATCAAGATGTGGTTGAGACAATAACATCATTCTGAATAACAACCTCAACATGTTTAACCTTCTTCATACTTATAGTCAAGAAACCGACATATTTTCAAATCCACTGCTGAGAATCTGAGACCCTTTTTGGCCCGTGAACCTGCAAATAGTTCCAATGGAGGGAAAGATTAGTCCTAATGTCTTCTGATCTCTCTTATCTTACATCAATCAAAGTCCATTTCATCCACAGCTGATCGATTCTCAGAAATTCCAGGAAGCTTCTGCAAACATAATAACACATTTCAATCTCATAAACTCAGAAATCTATTAAAATCAATCAATAAATTTGGAATTTATACAGCGCCCCTTCAAGATCTCTACTACTCCTGGTCAGATGGGAACGGTCTGGAGCAACCGAAAGAAAGTAGAGGAGGAAAGGAGGTGAATCTTGGAAGTCTGTGCCATCTTTTCATTGGAAAGATTGGGAAAATGCCAAGTGGTGCAGAGTAGTAGCTGTGTCTCGAAAGGAAACAGATCTAAAACGGAGCAGACCTACACACACTTCTATTTCCAGTAATGAATTATGTATTTGTTCTATATAATATTTTAAGAACCTTACAAATATGCCACTTAGAATTATGGTGACCATGTGCCATTTGACACTGTAAGGCCGTTAAACCATATTCAACAAACACATCTCCATATTCAGCGTACCTGCAGAATCACAAACACAAAAAGAGAAAAAGAATAACCAAGACAGTTAACAATAGACTCTAAATATATCAGATTTATGGAGCACTAGTTTATGTGCATGAAAACAACCACACAGAACTACTGCTGACCTTAAATCGCTTGTGGTACTTGCGAAAGGCCTCGGCAAGATGCGTATAGAATGGATTGCCTTTTCCCCGTTTACACAGAGTGGAAATTACGTGAACAACATCTTTATCCTGTCGTCTGGTCAGACTCAGCTTCATCACCCGCTCAAATGCCTCACGATAATTCTGTCAGGCAAAGTGAAAATATCACAGCCAAGGTAATCACAGAATTTAACAGGTCTGAACAACACACTCTTTTTTAGATAAATAGTTCTGAATACTGGCTTTAACAACGATGATTGGCACATTGGTTTCCAGTCACTTTAGAACTTGGTGCTAAGTGATAAAGAAATGTCTCTCACAGGTAACTTCAAGTCTACAGAAAATAATTCTCAGTCATCTGAAGCAGTTATTCAAATACATATGCATAATAAATAGCAAGTTCAACCATCTTGACACCATGGGTCATCGAATCCATTATTCTTGAAGCCAGAGGCGGGCCAGTAAACTCCAAGGCAATAACTGAAATTTGGTAACATTTTATTACAAAATAATCATACTGAATAAGCACATGAATGTCTGTAATGTGCTCACATTGTCAAATAATAATAAGCTAAGTTACAAACGAATTGCTAGGCTTGTGACATTGTCTATTAATTCGTTTTAACTCAACACAAATTGCAAAGATTTATCAAGTTCGAGCAGGCCACTTACGAACTGCATGTTGGGACAGCACTGAGCTAGATTGTCCTTCAAGAAGCTCTCAAACGTTAACTACAGTACAGTAGTTTGTGAACAACAAACTTAAAGCTGGCTTGTGTTTATCTCAAGCTGTCAATCTGTGACTAAACAGTCACAGAATTACTAAAAATGGGACAACCTCAAAAGATGACAGCCCGGTGTGCAGCCAGTATGCCCATACTGCTTTATCTGTTTTGCCCCATACTGCTTTATCTTTTTTGCACCATACTACTTTATCTGTTTAACCAGTTGACTTAAAATCCCAGAGACACCTTAATTATTATCCTGTGTCCAGTTAAAATACCTCGGGCTCTAAGATCAAAAAACAAACCTCAGCTGTGTGACACAACAAAAGTTGTCGTTTGGCTAAAGAGTTATTAGACTGAAGAAGAAATTAAACGTACATTTGACGTTACAATGGCAAAGAGAATCTTCTTGCGAATGTCAGTGTTCATGTGTAACTTCTGAGCCAATTTCATCAGGTTTACGTCATCCACTTCAGGCGCAGACTCTGTCGTCTTTTCATCTACTATCAAAATAGGAAATCATTGTAATGTAATATGCTGAGACTATTTGGCCACATAAAAAAGCCAACTCATGACAACACTTTGCTCATTGCTTAATTAAACATGGTGGGCTGCTAATCCAAAATGAGCAGGTATTCTGCAGAGTTAGACATTCCACTAGTAACTATCCCCATTGCTAAATTCAGCTGCATCATCAGCATCACATTCATAGATGCACTTAATGGCACATAAACAAAGACTGTCATAGATAAATAAAAAAGTTTCAATTGCCAATCTGTTTTGTATCAATAGCTAGGATTAATCATTATCACAGTATCCTTATATTGTATCATCAAATTCATATGATAAATGGAAACTGCTGATTATTTTAACCAAGAAAACAAAATTACAAATTTCAAACACGCAACACTGGAGAAATCACTGGATATATCTAACCATCGTGCGTTGGTGCCCTCTCAGCGCTTCCTGTCCAAGCGGAACCCACAAGCCACCATTTGCCTTTCCGCTCAGCACTCAAAAGGTCGTCCAAAGACACGTGAAGTGCAGCATTGAATGAATCTGTTCACAAATAAAGAGAAAAAAAAGACTCAAGACATCAGAGACAGATTAAAGCCATAGAATAAATAATAGATTACGCCTTGAAATATTGAACTCCAATTTACCTATCAGGACCAATGGACCATCCCATCCTAGAGTAACTAAATTTCACAGCCAGTTGGATGAAGACTGAGAAGATATTTAATATAGGCTTCAGTTACTGCAACTCCAGGACTTCCTTAGTGCTGCCACTGTTAAGTTCAACCAGATATGTACACAAAATGTCTGATTTCAACCGATCTCCTTTGCATGGTTGCCTGAAATCTATTATTTACTTCATTACAGCAATATAATTCACAGGTCGTTCTGACAAACACACGTTATATATGTGATTCTTATCATTCTAGGCGTTTATAAAAATAATTTCTATTAGTCACCTTTTAATTGACCATAAATATTATTGTATCTGTCTTGAAAGAATTATCATAAGAAACTTATGTGCAAAAAACTTGTGAAGCAAATAAACTTTGAATAAATTGAAAATATTTATATCTTTAGCCAAAAAGGATGTTGAGGTTGAAGGATGTGGATCGATTCATCTAAAGTCATAAATGTCACCACAAAAATTTACAAATCTCTGAACTATTTAAGTCACACAATTTTAACACCAAAAATGAAAAACATTTTACCTAAACAATTCCGAAATCTCTAAAAAAAATATCCCTCATAATCACATAAAACAAATTCTAAGAAACAATTTAATAAATCTGTAACATCTGCAACAATCCCAAAATAATTTAGACTGGAACACAGAGAGAAACCAAATCCAACGAACCAGCTAAAATTGTCTTCAATAGTTTCTGTCGATTTTCTAATTCTTCTTCGTCATCCATCTGAAGCTTTTTAGGATTATTTGATTTTACCGCCAGCAGGATTTCTGACAACTCCATGCTCAACACCCTGCAACATCATAAAAGAAATGATAAACTACAAATAAAAGTAATGTCTTTTCTGAGACAAAGTCTCAGAAAAGTCTGCAGTTGACATGGTCGAGCAAGCAATTGAATTGTCTGAAGTGAGCAGTGCACAGTATGAATGTTTGAAACAGGAGCTCAAGTCAATGACACACAATTTCAGTATAATATCTTAAATATTACTTAACCAGTTCAAGTACACTTTCAGGAGGAGCACTGTCGCAAACCAGCAACCTAATCACTTAATTGGTCTTCAGTCAGTCATTAAGGTGATTCACTTAGTCTATCAGCCGTTACATGTCCTGACCAGAACTGTTCCAGTTGATGCACAAAAGACATACTTGGCTAAACTTAACATCTGCAAGAAAGCCACGTTCCAGAGGTGCTTAAAAGGTGCTAGATAAATGTTAAAATAAGATATAAAGACATTCAACAACCACATAAGGTTTGCACACTTGCTCATTACATACTGATATATAAATATCATACAGGACACGCATAAAAAGCCTTCAGGGCATTTATACATCATTTTACCATAATCAATATCATTACTTCGATGATTTATGATCATTTCATATCAGAGTTGCAAAAAACCAAGACTTTTTAAATATCAAAAGTGTTTTTTTGTTTTTTTTGTTTTTGGTTTTCCTTTGAATTTTGTCACAACAGTTTTGTTATAAAAAGCATCAAACACAGCAAGAAAAAGATTTCCAACACATTTATATAATTAATTTAGCTTGATTTTGGACTGAATAAGACACAATTAGTAATATCGTAGTAATAATAGCAAATTGAATAAAAACATTTTAAAAAACCAAAAAAACAAACATGTTTGCAGCCCTGCTTTATATTATTGATGCTCCATTGTGCATTTGCAAAGGTGCATAACATACTATATTTACTTACTTCTATCATCCAGCTGGTCAAGACTATTTAATAAGCAAAAGTAAGAAACGTGTTTCCATACCGCTTATGAGCATATTTTTTGTCGACCGCTGACACCATTTCTGTAGTCTTGAGGTAGATATTTTGAAATACTTTGGGATTGTCTTTACGTAGGCAAAATCCAATCTCTGTTGAAGAAAGCAAATGCAATTTTGAATTCTACACACAACCAAATCATCAGCACTACCGGCAGAGTCAGAAAAGTAAAGCTCATGAATCCCTAGTGAAACAAAGAGCAGGCACTTATTCCCTGTCCTTGAGCATGCAATGGACCAATCCAAAGGTCTTGGACGTGAAACCAGCGTATTGCACAACAATGAAAACAGCCATTCATATTCCAGTTGTGCTAGCACCAAATTGCATTACTTGATGTAAGAGGCACATTGAATGACACAAGCATGCAAACAACTGGTCCAGGATCAGTACATCATATATGAACAAAGACATCACTCATAATATATCAACCAAATGAGATGTTTGTCTGTGCTAATTCAATCACTTATAAGAAACTACAATAGGCAGTAAATACATAATTCAATCACTTATAAGAAACTACAATAGGCAGTAAATACATAATTCAATCACTTATTTCTTACAGTTAATATAATTGAAGAAAATTGTGAATGCTGTAATGCATATCTAACATCAGCCATATATAGTAAAGTCAGCATGTCACAAAAAATATAGAACTCACCCTTCCACACAAGCGTCAACAAGTGAATATCCTTCACAAAGAAACGACTGATTAACTTCTCTACGACACTGTAAACTAGATGACAGTCAATTACCTAAAAAACAATCATTCATTAATGCTAGACAACTATTGCACCAGTCAAGGGTATTAATTAATTTATTTATTACCAAAATTTGATTCTGCCCTTCTTCCAACATCTTTTGCTCAGAAGTGCACAGACACGCCTCGACGGAGCAATTGCAGTTGTACTGCAAAGCAATTGTGTGCGAAGGACTTGCTCAAGGGCCTTACACAGTGACTCCCCGGCCGAAGGTCGAACCCGCTAGCTCAGCGCACACTGAATGTTACGTTCTAACCGATCTAATCTAACCGATCGGCCACTGTGCCACACAACAACTATATTAATGACTATATAATATATCTTCCTAAAACTGACAAAACTGCAGTATGATTGCAAGCACAGTATAAATGGATGAAAACAAGTTTTTAAAGGAATCAACTTTAACTGTGCAGCAGCCATGCAAGGCGACCACCACATAATACATCTGATTTATGTATGCATGCATCTATGTTGCTATTAGAAAAGAGATTCATTAGAGATGCCCTGATCTAACACAACAGCCTGTTAATTACAATAGTTAAATACCACCCATCACTGGAAGGAACATAGATATCAGTAAAATTTAGGCAACAAAATTAAATAAAAATAGCTGCAACTGCTCCAACATAAATTTTAAATAAAAAAATGTAAAATAAATATAACAATTGGTAATAACAACATGAAAGCATCAAGTATAATTCATAGATGTAGAGACAGAAATAATTTTTAAATATATAAAATATATAAAAATATATAACAAAGAATAAGATTAGAAATTGAATCCTTTGTTATGTGTAAATTAAATACCTTAAACTGGTAGAGATGTGCAAGAAGTAGGACAGCATTTTCAAATTGGTTTTCTGTTTCCGCTCCATCGCTATCATCTAATGTCTGGAATATCTCGTCAAATTTCGAAACCAAAGCTTCCAGAAACACAGCACTGACTTCATTGCCAACTTTGGTGTGGAGAATTGCCAATAGTAACATGCTATCCATTGCCCTGTTCCGCTTGATTGACTCATTCTTAATTGAATCCTTGATCAATTCATTCGTTAGAACCTCACTCACGTCCGCTCTACTGTGTGACACGAACAGATTCTCCATCTGACTGCTAAACATCTGCATCTGTTTATCATGCAAACTGTAAAAACAAACAACAACAAAAATCAAGAAAATAGCTATTTGCTTTGAAAACCATTTCAATTACTTATAAAAGAACTTTTATATTCCATAGCCTACTTCAACAAACTGAACCACACATTAGAGCTCCTTGTTAAACAAAACCTCAAGTCCCTTGCTGGACATAATACCTTTCTGCCTCTTGATTATCAGACTGTGATTTCACATCAGAGTCAAAATCAGGTGTTAAGTCAGCACATTATGAAGATTTGACTCCTCCAAAGCAGTCATTGGAATAGATTGGATTCATGGTAAAAGATTAATTGTAGCTTGATGAGCTAGTATTAGCTTAATGGACTAAAAACTAAACTCAAACAATTATCATAAAAGTTTATGGGCGATATGTTACGGCATGATATGCTCTGACTCACCGGTTGATAATTCGACTGATCTGTATCTTAAGCGTGTCTAGTCCTTCAACATCTCTTTGCTGCAGCTGTAGTCGTCGACCGGGTGGAACAAATGCAGTCGAATCTTTTACGACGTTTCCCTCTTTGTCTCGAAGCCGACCATAGATATCTTCAGTTAGAGAACCTGATAGTTTCTTTTTCGTTTCCTCCGCTTCTGATGATTTCTCACCAAAACTGACTGTTTTCTTCTCATGTTTATCCTTCGATTTTGGTTCGCTGAGAATGCCTTTCGCTTCTGCAGATTTCTTTGATGCCAGTTTGCCTTTCAGCATCTTTTCTCTTGCATCATCATCATCGCTCTCATTGTCTTCCGAAACCTCTTCACCCTCCTCTTCTGTCTCATCCTGTTCTCCATCCTCCTCCTTCTCTTCCTCATCATCCTCTTCATCATTATCATCATCCAGGTCCATTTCACTACCTTCATCACTTCCTCTTATCTCCTCCTTGTTGTCACTGTCATCATCATCATCACTATCGCTTAAGCTCTCGCTGATGTTGTCTTCATCAGATGTCAGAGAGTCATCATCTTCGTCGGAAGAATGAAGACGTTTCCTAACTGAATGAAACAGATTCACAATTATTCATAGCAATGATTTCAACATCTTCTAAGCGTCACAACTCGTATGGCATCATCTTCATCAACAACGAATTTCTCACAATCTCCTCAAAGTGACACCAAGACTACACAACGAAACTTTAGCAGTCCGTGGCAGAAAAAAAATACCTCCCACGTGCAAATTTCCAATAAGTAACATCCAAACATATAAAAAATCATGTATTAGATCAGCATCAAGATGAATAATCGACCAAAATGGCAGAAGTTGAGACAAAAAAACATGTCCAGATTCTCATCTCTGTCCAGCATTGAAGCAAAGTTTTACTAAATCAAATTAACTACAGGTAATAAACCATTTAAAATAGTTTACAACTTGAACAGTTATAAGAAATATCTACAGATAGCTAATGTAGATTTACTCTTCTTGTCTTTTCCCGATTCAACATATGACTTCAGCAGTTCTGCTTCATCTTTGTAGTTTAAAATATCTGTTTAAAACAAATGCTAAGGAAAAAAAACTGTTTCATTACAGAATCAAATAAATGAATAAATCAGCAAAGAAGATAGCAAAAAGCAAAATAGAGAAATGGTAATATAAAAATTTGAAAAGAATAGTACAAGAGAGGAAACATGTGATTAGAATGAGAGATAAAATAAAAGAGAAATGCAGTGAAACACCAATCCCATATATGCATCACTGTTGAAAGCATGTTTAAAAGAAATATCTTACTACACATTAATAAACACTACATCAAATATTGTATTGTATTTACATATTTCTAAAGCACCTCTCTCAGTACAGCCTAATCAGAGTCGCTCTCAATGTGAAAAGCCCGGTGGAAAAGCAATGGCTTAAGAATGTGGGCAGGAACAGAAGCACCTCCAGTTAAAATCGAATGCGGGCTAGGAGCGGAAGCTAGTGCAAATGCTTAGTCATAAATGCAGAGAAGTGAGAGAAGCGAGGAAGGCGGGCAATCAGACGGGCAGCTGCATTTAGCCCTGATCGAAGAGGCGACAGGCGAGATTACGGAAGACCAATAAGAAGGGAGTTACAGTAATCAATGCATGAACAGACAAAAGCACAAACCATAGAGGCGAAATATTAGCAGTCAAACAAACTACCTCACAATAGAGTTACATATGTCTTAGGACAAGTCTTCGTATGAGGGCTTTCTCTGTTGCCAGTCCAAAGTTATGAAATCCATTACCTCATGCCATTCGGGCCGCTGAGTGTTTAGCCTCTTTTCGGTCGCGGCTTAAAACCTTTTTATTTTTTTTGCCTGTCCTCCTTAGACTACCTTTCTGTTACTTAGGACTGACCTTTTGGATTTGACCCGATTTCAGATTTGTTTTTGGCGCACCGTCGGTTGATGCGCCTGGGCATTATTATGGCGGCGCTATAGAAGTTTATTAGTTATAGTCATAACCAGACAGTACACATGTACATTTGCCAACATAAAAAGGCCTTATCATCATGGCACGCATACAAATAATAATAATGAAAGGATACAATCAAGATGATCATTTTTAAATGCTGATGGCCACGTGTTGAGTTTTGGTTTGATTTTCAGCTTCCTCTCAAGTTCTCGAAGCGTTTTATGATCTTCTTTGTTAATTATCTCAAGCTGTCTCTTCTTTTCCTCTTCAGCCTTCAACAAAACAGTAGTAGATTTTTATTTAATATTACATGCACCTGTTGTAAACCAGTGACTAATATCCCAGGCTACGACCAACTGTCTGTAGTTTGAGTGCAGAAGTATTCTGTATGAAATAGGTAACCTTATGAACTTTATCTGGAAGTTCTGTCACAATTAGCAGAAGACAAATTGGTCCATCCTTCAATGGTGTTTACCTCTAAACTGATGATTGATTTTATATATGGCAACTGATAATCTAAACAAATACTAAATAAAATCAAGTTTAAAGTTAAACCCATTCCACAAAAACTTGAATCATTTTTAAAAATTATTATGATATATTGAGTCGGAGAACATGATGATAAATGCTCAACGATCACAAACGATAATCTAACTCAAATCTAGGCTACAATCATCAGCCTGATCTAGGCTACGATCATCAATCTGATCTAGGCTACGATCATCAGCCTGATCTAGGCTACAATCATCAGCCTGATCTAGGCTATAATCATCAGCCTGATCTAGGCTACGATCATCAGCCTGATCTAGGCTATAATCATCAGCCTGATCTAGGCTACGATCATCAATCTGATCTAGGCCATAATCATCAGCCTGATCTAGGCTACGATCATCAGCCTGATCTAAGCTACGATCATCAGTCTATTGTCTGTTGTTTTACTTCTCAGTACCCACCATCAGGACATGTCAGTGAGTAATAAACTGTTGGCACATAACATTGACGGATGTGGTGAGGATTGGTAACACTGAGTCTGGTTTATATATGGACAGGTAGCAAGTGAAAACCATATCACCTACAGTGACTCAAAAAGCTGTATTCTTACATGCACCCAAGTGTTTCGCCTCTGCTTTTTTAATCAAATTGTGACCCAAGTAATAGAAATGGTTCACATGCATAAAATTAGTAGAATATGAGTATCGTGCATAATTTCATAGACCCATTGCTTGCTTCTTGCTTCTCATATGTTGCTATTTTACAATAAACAACATCAGACTAATTTTGATTCCTTAGGTCCCAATTACACCAGTGTCTCATGAAAGTAAGACAGCAGGTGAGTTATAAGACATTGATCTCTATACAAGTGATAGCACCACAAACGTGACACACCTCCTTTTCTGCCTGTTCCATTTCAAGTTGTTCTTCCTTCTTCTCCAATTTCTCCTTCAGTTTCTGCTTCCTCATCATTTGCTGCTTCTGCCTTTCAAGCTCTTCCGCTTCAAGAGACTCCTTTGTTGGTATCTGAAATATAATACTCAACCATTAGATCACACTATACAATACACATGCACATGAACAAGAAAAGCGTTATCCTTACAACATCATTGTTTGTCTTCAACATTTCAATTCACCACTGTGCCTTTATATTTCAATTCATCACTGTGCCTTTATATTTCAATTCATCACTGTGCCTTTATATTTCAATTCATCACTGTGCCTTTATATTTCAATTCATCACTGTGCCTTTATATTTCAATTCACCACTGTGCCTTTATATTTCAATTCATCACTGTGCCTTTATATTTCAATTCATCACTGTGCCTTTATATTTCAATTCATCACTGTGCCTTTATATTTCAATTCACCACTGTGCCTTTATATTTCAATTCACCACTGTGCCTTTATATTTCAATTCATCACTGTGCCTTTATATTTCAATTCACCACTGTGCCTTTATATTTCAATTCACCACTGTGCCTTTATATTTCAATTCACCACTGTGCCTTTATATTTAAATTCACCACTGTGCCTTTCATCCACATCTGAATTTCCTCTGCCCTACTCCACCAGCTGCATTGGCTCCCTGTTGAATTCAGAATCAAATTTAAGTTAGCTTGTTTGACATACAAAGCCATCATCACCAGTACACCTACCTATATTCATGCTCTACTAACTCCTTACATTCCTCCTCATTACTTACGATCATCAAGTACAGGTCTTTTAGTTGAACCACAATGCAGAACAGTTATGGGCTCTCGTGCATTTCATGTCTCTGCTCCTAGAGAATGGAATCAACTGCCAATCTCTCTTTGTAGCTCAAATTCACTTCCTTCCTTCAAAAAGCGACTCAAACTCACTATTTCTCTTTGGCTTTCAAAGATTTGGAAATCTAATTGCATCTTCTCCTGGCTACTGACTATCTGCGCCTCAGATTCACATTTAGGTGTGACCTTATGCGCGTTACAAATTTAATAATAATAATAATTATTATTATTTGATGTAGTGTTAACTTCATTACCAGAATGCTTCGAAAATAAAGGCTTCGCAACTACTATAAGTCTCAAATTGGAAAAAATGAAAGGTCCTTATTCTTTGCTCTTGATAACTTTGACCAGTAAAGGACAAATCCCAAGGTCCTGAACATGGGAGCATTGCATTGTAGAGGACTTACTGGTACCATTTAATTCTGTTTGGAGGCAGTCACAGCCCAACCATGGCTATACAAATCAGCCTTAAGCAACTTGTAATACAAAGGCTCATCACTGCTTGGCAAAAGTTGTACAGATTCTAAGGCAGCAGTTCTCAACCTTAATAACCTTGATAACATTTTCAAAGTTGTTGCGACCCCAGTTATGAAATTGATTGGGTTACTGCCTTTACTGCAAATCATAGCACATGAAATAAGTAAAGATTAAATTTCATTGCTATAGTGTAGTAGTATGATATTGTAGTAATCATACCTACATGAATGTTAAATAAGAGAAACAATATTGACAACTTTTCTCGCAAATTCCTGAAGGCTCGAGCCGACAATGAATAATAGATCCAGTCATTTTGATAGGCAAACTCACTGGTTTACGTCGGTGGAAGCAATCTCTTCTTTGTTTCTTCAGGTTTCTTTCATCCTTTCTTTTTTGCCTTCTTGTTTTAGAACAACCATGCTGTTTCACATCCATTTTACAGTTAAAACTCTGAAATTATGCACATAGAATATGATTAGACAACAATAGCAATTTCAAAATAAAGCAGTCTGTCTCATTTTTGACTCCTGTAAAATTTATATTGAAAAAGTAACAAGAAGTACAAGACCAGAAATAGAGCACTGCATCCTTGAGTAAATATATGTCAATATGAAAGTGTAAAAGGATTGATTCAAAGTTTGTTAACTGCTTTATTGACAGGTCATTAAAACTGTATAGTGACAGTTTCTAGACAATTTGGTACACAACAGTTCGGCATCTATAATTTAGCGCAGCAACATTCGGTGCAGGTACAATTGTATAAGGCTACACAGCTAAGTAATGGAACAGTCCTATGCAAATTTCAAGAATTGCTATTTGTTATTACAGTGCTATTTAACAGGTTTCAGAAATTTAGGCAGAGGATTTTATTTGCCCAATCTGTAGATCCGAATTAGGTATTTCCCTGCTATGCAGGAAAAACGCTTGTTACATTCAACCAATCCTTGCATTCAACTCATGGACTGTCGAAACATGTATCTCCTAAGAGGTGTGGCAGTCACGTACACAGCAGGTCGACACGATCCTGGTGACTGAAAAGGAGAGGTTTTTGCCCTGGAGAGCAGGAAGAGGGTTTTCCACAACCTCTCGGCTGCATGTCCCAGGTGTTCCCCTAGCAAACGGTGAAGATTTGGAGTGAACAGCTGCAAAACTGTGCAAATGCATCGCCCCACAGACGGGACAGAATCTTTGCTTTATATATAGAGATGTTACAATTTCTCATATGTTTACTAACTTTTGGAAGAATCTATGCTGGTAGCAGTAATAATTTCTCAAATAACACAAGTTAATATGTGTTAACCAACACTTAGCAAAAAGGCAAATGATCCAAATATAGTGTACATGTGTTAGATTGAGTGAAGTATTCTCACTCACTCACACTGATTAATCCATTTTAATTACTGAGTGGAGTTTCTGTGGCCGAAACTTCGGCCTGTCAACACTCGGAAAAATTACTTCCCTGGCCGAAAGTTCTTTGCAAATGTCTAAAAATGATACTAATCTTAACTCTGACCCTAAACTACCTCACAATGCTAACCTGACCCTAACCGACCCTCACGATGCTTAACCTGACCCTAACCGAGCATCATGACGCATATTATAAATTTCAGATGTTTTTAACAGTGTGCATGCGCCAACGGTTGAGAATGCACAGAGGTTTTCAATCGTTAAATTTGTACTGTGCTCGGCCATATAAGTAACATTTTCGTTTGTTTTGGGTCTGAACTTTTTGGCTGCAGAAGATTTATCCTTAATTATTATACACTGATTGAACAGATTGTGTTTACATGTACACAACACAGTACAGCTGTAATTTGATAACGTGGAGCTTCTGCGGCCGAAAGTTCGGTCTAGAAGTAGAATTTTCGTTTAAGACGATTTATCCAATTTGATAAAGTCGTGCTCATACGATCGAATCAAAGTTCTCATTCCCCGAAATCGTCCTATCTCCTCTGACCAACATGGACTCTAGTACCTAGCATTTTGTCTTGTGTAACGAAAGGCCAAAAATTTCTAAGCACTCAATGTGATCATGTTTACAATTCATGATATACGTACGTTCATGCATTATCGCCTACTGGCATAAAAAGCGTAACTTCCAACATTAAATTAAATTAAATTCTGTATTGAACTGGCAAGCTCTGTTACTTTTTAAGCCAATTATTGTCCGCTGGCTCATTGTAGAAGAGGTAAATAATGGTAGCTTGGAAAAGTCAACTTTCCGCGACTGAACAAGCCACATGGCAAACACAGAAGGCCCATATGACATTATCATTGAAGAGTTCCAAAATTAAACTCAGCCACACAACATTGCAATCGAACAAGTAGCTCTGAGGCAGATTACCTGGCTTATCCGTTTATATCAATAATCAGCTTTTTGCTAAGTATTTTCATGGCAAATATATGTAAAATAATGTATTGTATTTATGTATGTATTTGATGCAGCACGGTAATATTTATTAAGGAGAAAATAGCTTGATTCTATACCCAATGACGTCATTCATTTGCGGTGTAGCGCAAGTTCGATGAGCGCAAGTACGCAACCCCACATAATTATATAACGCATAAACTCTCAAATTTTTCCCCACTCCTACCCCTAACGTTATATATCAGCAGCTGTGACCCTGCCACCTCTATATTATATAAGATATGCTACCTACTCCTACCCCACCCCAGTCTATAAGCATATTAAAGACATAGTTGCATTGCACAATGTGAAACGTTTATAACAATACAATGTTAGTTGACACTTTAATAGTAACTAGCTATGTTAGTTAGTACTGTTATTTAGTAACTAGACTATGCAAATTAGCACATTAATCGTTTAATAATAGAAATAGCGTATGATACACAGTGTATACTACAACTACAATTGGGTATTAAGCAAGCAATTAAGCTCCGTGGTACATAGAATTTCCAATTGGCAGACAAACCGGCAAAATAGCATAATCTGAAAAAGTTTGTTATATAACAAAACCTTCAACCTACCATGCACAATACAACGCTAACCAAACAGGAACCCACCCACCTACTCCTTGAGCGTTATATAATATGTGAACGGCCCCTAAAGTAATATTATGCCAAACTTCTAAAGCGCTCTAGAGAAACTAGCTTAATTATTCACCAGCGTTGCGTCAAGTCACATATGGGTTATCCCACTTATCCGAAGGGTAGTACGAAGGAGGCTGATGCTCAGAGCTGCGCATATGGGATAGGAATATCTGAGAGAAGGTATTGTCTTACAATCAAAGCTACATTAATGGTATAGGACCTGCTGCATGAGGACCGCCTCCTACAGAACATCGAGAGGAGCCATATATATATATATATATATATATATATATATATATATATATATATATATATATATATATATATATATATATATATATCTGCTTCCTGAGGCTTCCTCCACCCACTAAACGCCACAGTGGTCTCAGAACCCGGTCCTACGGCTATGAGCTGCCAAGATAGGACAATAAAAACTGATATGACTGAAGATTTAACCAACGCCTTTCATGCGGGTCCATACTATAGGCCTTCTTAATACTGGGCCAACACTGGGTTTAATAATAGATCGAAGGATTAGTGAAACTCCCCGTTGCGCCAGGCTGGCCTTTTCAGTAGTCAACGGGTGTCTATTGAAAAGGTTTCTGTCTTTGAGTTGAGTCAATCAGTTCACGAGTGCACCGAGTAAGGATCGGGAGAAGAAAGAGGATCGAGACTCGAGAGGATTCCGACGAAAGAGATTAGCGGATCATATATGTACAAGAACAAGGAGCCGAAGGAATTTATTAGTTAGTGCACTCAAACGCACAAAAGGCGAGACGTGTAGCGGACCAGCAGCCGATGACCAGGGTCACTGGACCGTGATTACAGAGAGACGAGATGCTTGTGTATAGAGACCTAAGTGTGTCTGGGGTGGGAAAGGTTAGGCAAACAGTTAGCCACAAGTTCAACCTCAGTCGGTCGTTCCTTAAATCCTTTAATTCTTTGTGACGAAGGATGTTCGTGGTGCCCTATGTAGGCCTATGACCCGTCTCTTATTGCAGCCCAACCTTGATTAGGCCGTAGGTGTTGGTGAGTGCACACTCCAATCGGCAGGTGGCTCAGACGCGACGCTGCGTTAGAGGGCGGTAAATATAAAAGTCTTCACAACGACACAACAGTCAACCCGCTGGTTTAGGATGATATACGTTTAATTTTGAAACTATTCGACTCTCAACGTGGCCTCGCATGGCACAGAAGAGGTGAGTTTGTTTGACTAAACAGAATGGGAAATTAACGACGTAGGGGTCTAAAGACCAAACCCCATGGCTATCCTCGAATATTGATCTAATCTAAACTAATCTTCAAACATCAAAAGGGACGTGTGACAAGTGACAATGCAGCCGTTGCGAACTTGTCAGCTTTATTTTAATCAACGAGAATTGATTTATTAATAACATCTCTTCCTTTTCTTTGCGGGGATCAGTCGGTCAGACTGAGCTACCTAGACGTGCAAGCACGTCTAGGTAGTTGTTCGATCGTCCACTATAGCCTATCTATGATATTACTAGAGTTGACAGGACCGGTGGTCACTGTGACAGCGATTTGCATAATGACGAGAAGCCAATTCTTTGTCATTACAGGACGACGTAGCGCCTGCTGCCTGGCCCACGCCTCCCCACCACTACAGCCTCCACTCCTCACTTAGGCTACCAGGCAGTCTGCCATCATTCAGTCAGGTTGACTGAGCGCGTTGCCCGGTGTTTGATGGGGGCGTGACTGGGGATGATGAGGAGGGGTACACAATAGAGTCTGCAGCAGCAGCCCGATTTTTTCTCCGCTTTTCTTTTCCTCGCCAACATAGGCATCTTCATTTGATCCCTTTCTTCCTATGTTTGCGAATAGCGAATTGTGAGTAGGCAATAATTAGTTCCAGGCGAGTGTTCATCCGCTCTCTTGAACGCGATGAAACGCCTTATTCGTTCTGTTGCTTGCGTGTCTTTGTTCACGGGCGTTATAAATAGAACCTGCGTTCAACTGTTAGTAGGCTAATTGTCGTGAATCCGAGAAGTGGTGATCTTGCAGACGTCGCCTTAAAATTCGGAAGGTGACCGAAATGCGTCCATAGCTGCATGGTGTGAGGCCGATGACCTGTCCATCGTTGTCGTGTGGGGTTTCAGATAAAAGGGGACTAAGCGGTCAAATCCTTTGTTACTCTGCTTGGTTGTTGAACACAGACTGCCCGTCGCTCGATCACAGAGGTCGCCCGAATAAAGTAAACCGTTCGCTGTGACTATGCACTGCTGCGCTACACGTGGTCCACTCGCGGAGGCCTTGGGTCCGCCCTCGTCACACCGATGGACGAAACGACGGAGGGGGCAACGCGGTCTTCTTCGGCATTGTTCAAACCGTCATTAGCCGTTGGGGCCGTGATGGCCAGAGGACCCAACCAGGGTCACGTACTTGGACGCCTACACGGACGCTCTCCGCACGAAACCGGCCCTTAGTGAGTTGGGTACTGCCTGTCTCCTCTATTGGGCGTCTCGGCTTTGTTTCTTCGGGGTGGATTTAAAGCGCAGACTACGAACGCGCAAAGATCGCTTCCTCTGAGTTAATAAATTCCTGTCGCCCAGAAACGGAGATATGTCGCCGTCAGCCCTTGAGTTCATTGTGGCGAGGTAGGTGAACTCGGTCTGTTTCATTGCAGGCCTCAAAATTGTCGAGACACAAAACCCCTGCGGGCAGAGTGCATTGTAAAAATAATATCCTTCTTTTGTTTACCTAATCACACTAACGGACACGCTACTAACGCTTTCATGTCAACGGGGCTCGAAATCTGTTGGTCTGTTTTACAACTTTCATGCCTATATTTATCACATTAATGCAGTGTATTCAATACATAGGACCCTGCGCCTTTCTTTATCCTATAACACTCGTTCATATAGACTACAGGGTCTCACTGACCCAAGTGAGTCATCTTAATATTACACGGCTACCGGAATTACTGATAATATTTATATGCACACTGAAATTATCAATTTATTTATAGCATAATTATTAATAGATTTCCTCACCATTACCTCAAATCGATTTTTTCTTGTCGTATAATTAATTGGTAAAAATTTGTAGTTTGAGTTTCTGACACAGAATTGTATGGGACTCTGTTGCATGATAATCATGACCTTCATCTGATACTTGGTTTTACCATGCCATCTACTTAGGTGGAGGACGCGCATTAAGTAACATGTAACTCACTGGTGCGAAGAGGAAGCAAGATCAATGTCTGCTACCTCATAGGGTTGTCTTGTCCTCCATTCGCAAGGCAGTGTTGTTGGTTAAAGTAGAGGTATAACATGATGGGTGCCTCGCATGGCTGTCATACAGTTAAATTCAACTTCTGTTTCATCTTTCAGACAACATAGTTAGTAAAAGCTAGTGCAGACAATTTGATTGTTGACTTGTGATCATCCATTTATGCTATGCTGGTAATCATACTATGGCAGTCAGTTTGAAAGTTTCATTTTAAACAAAGATTATTATTATTATTTTTATAGTGTAATAATAGAGGTGTCTTCACAGAATAATAGAAAAAGATTAACAAACATGAAGTCAAGAAAATATCTGCCTGAACTCTGCAGCTGGCGTCCGTCATTTCCTGAATCATTCATGTGGCAGGGTTCATCTGGTAACTCTGTGTTCACCAAACAATTTCGTCCTCGGAAATGAACTCTGGTGAATAACTGTACGTCGCTTGGAACTGACTGCAAGATGGCAGACTCAGTCTGAGGAGAACTGGTTGCTTTGAAGGTCTCTGCCTTTGACATGTGGAGTGCATATGAACATGAAGTATACATGCAATTTCGTTTGGGACTGTAAGTCTATGAAGAGACTGAGAGGTGGGATTAGCTGGTCATAACAATGACCTATGTGGGTTACAAGTCTGGCTGCAGTATTTTGAATCCATTGTACCGGTTCTGTGGTGCTCTTTGGATGCACACCCAGGGCTGAATTTGCAACTGATGACAGTAGCTGAGATGACAGACTCTGTCTGATGAGTGCTGGTAGTGACCTTTTATCCAGTCTTTGAACTTGCTTTAGACAACATAGTTGGTAAAAGCTAGTGCAGACAACTTGATTGATTCCTTGCTTCACTTAAAGATGACTTGATCTGAATCCCAGTCACCTACTGCCTGGTGATGGAAAACGAATGACTGTTCCTAAGGGTGGTCCAAGATTGCATGGTAAAAAATTTTTGTAAATAGGGCTGCTCTGCAAGGATGTCCTTATTCCTTATGGTTTTATAGGTATTGTGTTACTATGTGAAAACTGGAAATGATATTTGCTTACAAGTGCCCTAGGAGTTTAAATGCCAAAGCCATATCAGTTCATTGTTTGTAGGATTCAGATTAAAACTTTGTCAGATACACCACACACGTAAATATTCCCCGCAAATGAATGGAAGCAGGCAATTGCATCTAGCAAATTGTCTTATTGCATGCATAGTCAGCAAGTTACAGCAACCCCTTTTATCAACACAGAGGTGATGATTGATCTGCACAATATGTGTATGAGATGTACATGGAAAATAATGCTAAGCTGTGCAGCTATTTGTACAGCCCTCTTCAAGTAAAAGATCTTTGAATCTTTATTAACATCTGACTTGAGTAACTCATTCATTCATGTAGAAAATTTATATAGCGCTCTTTCAAGAAAACTACTCCGAGACACTCCCAACTCCAGCGTTGGTAAACTGACAAATCTTATGGTGAGGAAAGGACTTAGGAGAGAAGGTCCTGGGTAAAAGACGCAGCTACAGAGAAGCCATTCTAGGCTGAAGATCCTCCATCGAGAATGTGCATAATTTATTGAAATGTGGGTGATGTGCTATGCAATTTGCCATGAAATGCATATGAAGACCTAAGGTCCGATGTAACCCATTCTGAAATGTAGCTATGTTTAAGGACATTTAATATAATTTATTTCAGCACAGCTCCAGTGCATGTCTGATTAGGTTTACTTGAAATTATGCTATTTAACCCTTTCACTCTTAAGGGTTAATTACCAGATCCTTGACAGGATGTTGAAAGAAATGTGATGAGGAACATATGCCACACCAGCATATTTTTAGATACTGGTAATTCAAATAGTAGACTCAAGTTTAAGGTAAATATATTTTTCAGTGTATGATGAGATATAGCAGTTTGCCTGTAAGGGGTTAAATGGACAAAACTCCCAAAAAACTATCTGGTCCGATCTAGTACGAGGGCTAAAAAATCCAACTTGCAAGGAGTTCAGCCAAAACCTAATTGATAAAAAATAAATTTGATTACACTGTGTGATTGCTCAGAAACTGGATAGCGATATATTTATGCATATATATATTATATACTATACATAATGATATGTATAGAATATATATAATATGTATACATATACTATACACACATAAAGATATGTATAAATATAATACTATACATAAAGGGGGAAATGGCATGAAGCTTTAGATCTATCACAGCAGGAAGCATATGTATGAATAATAATTTGCCTGTGGGTTGGCTTTATAGCCGTGCCTACGTTGTGCCTTTTGGCTTTTTAAATGTATATGAATAGATGTAGGCAGGAGGTTATCTCCTTTGTGTCTGTCAACAATAGAAATTTATTGTTAATAATGATCTATTTTAAAAGGCTTCCTACATTTGCTTGATATTTTTTGTTGACCATGTACTGTAATGTTATACATTTCTTTCTCTTCTTTTTGCTTTCCTCATTGCTTCAATTATGGTGACACAAATCCGCTTTCTTGACTATTTGCGTTCCCTATGTACTTAGCCATAATAGCCATAATAACCATAACCATCGGTTATGGTTATTTTTACTTGCTGGATCTTTGGATTTGGACTGTGCTGCCTTGCTGATTTTTTGGCAGTGCACCTGCATTATCCCTCTACTTTGGATCTTTTAATTCAAAGGAAGATTTGACTCAAAAGAAGACTGTGCTCTTCACTTGTGCCAGGATATTCTAAAGGCTCATAGATAAATGCATTCATGTGATGTCATGAATGAAACGTAGACCGTGTAATGAATGGGTGATGATATGCTATACACTGACTGTGCCACAGCGCAGGTCAGGACATTGTGTTGGACTATTTTGGTCATAATGGCATTTGAGCACAATAAATGCAGGGCATCTCAGAGAATTTCGTCTTGAGTGATATGTGACCCGAATGAGTTGATGACCATAGTTTAGCTGGACAGTGTTGTTCATACAAAGCATTGGATGTGTCTTACAGTTATAATGACAACTATGTTGCAGATGGTCATTCGCTTCAGCTCTGTCATGAACTCTTAAAGTGCTAATGAAGATATAGACATTGTTTTTGGTTAATTGTGTTCTATAGGGAATCATTTAGAGGCAAATGATCCTAGATCTTTTTACATATTTGTTTGCAGGACTACTATTGCTTCCAGCAGGTTGCTGAAAAACTCTTCTGATTTCGATCCAGGCTTTGGCTCTCGCTGCAATAATATTGTCCGAGCACTTTTGGTGTCTGCTAAATATAAAAATGTGACTTTCTAAGGTAATGAGTAACTGGATTGATAAATGGTTTGTATTTACTTGCTTTCTGTTATCTTATAAAGTCACAGATAAGATTCTAAAATAAAGTGCACAGGTGAGCAATGTTCTAAAATCAATTTAAGCTGAATGGGGGAATTGCTTGTTTGCATTTCAGGCTTCCAACATGACAGACCAGTCTTCAAATGTTTTGGCTACAGAGGAATCTGACGATGAACTTTCATGTAGCCCAAGCTCATCTTCTTATGAATCAAGCAGCTTAAACTCCGGAGAAGACGGAAATACGCAACCCAAGGACGGCAGTCGAATGAGTGCTTCAAAGCCATCTGGAAGGATCAAGCTCACTATTAAGAAAGCAGAAATCACTCGGGTATGGGTATCAAGTGTAATCAGAAAGCTTTGGAAGGTTTATACACACTGGACCAGCAATTGCCAATCTTTAAAAATAAAAATAATTATTTTTAACCTTGTGGCCCATCATGTCGTCCCATTAAATAAAAGTGGCCCCAAGTCGAAAAAAGTTGGGAACCACTGGTCGGGATTGTTGTGCAGAATTTGTGTTGAGGATTACAAGGATTGTTCTGAGAGGAGCCAAGTTTCACTGAGGTTTTTATGTCGTTTCGGTATATAGAGTGTTTAGCTGGACTTAATGTTCATGGCCGTAAGGTAGGGCATAACCGGAAATCGCTCGGACATTCGCCTCGGCCGAATATTGGACTATTTGGAAGTATTCGCCTGGGCAAATGTTACACCCGCAAATAGCTAAAAATACTTTTTTTTGAAAAAAATACTTTTTTGGGATAAAATAATATTTTTTCATCAGATACATATAGGACTAACGGACTTACTTATAAGCTATCGATTAATTAAACAAGAACTTAACATTCATTGAATTTTCTTTAAAATAATGATCATGTTAATTTATACATTTTAATTTGCTTTGGTTGTATTCCTCAGGTGGCAACCAAATCAGTAATTTTCCGCTTGAATTGACTCCACCCACTTCCCGATAAACATTAGAGAGTAAAGACGTCATTGATAACTTCATATTTCAAATTTTATAACAAGGTTTTACATTTTTTTCACAAGTAAAGTTATTAAATAATAAATATATTGCTATAGCTTAGAGTCCTCCAATATGCTATATGAAAGATATTGCTGTAGACTCTGCATCGACTATAAATAGTTCTCCGTAACAGTGCATGTGGCAGGTTAACTATGCTTTGCCTACGGATGGTACTCGCTGCCAGATTTGCCGCTACTATTCGGTTCGTACCCAGATCCGGCAAATAGTTCATCCAATTACTCGGATTCGGTACTCGGTGGAAATCGTCTGCTCAGTTATGCCCTATCGTAGAGTCTACATTATTTCAGAATTTAAAAAACCGAACACGGTTGATGAAGACAACTATGCTAATTTGTGTCATCGATCTTGTTGAAGTGCAGTGGTGGAAATAATTATCATTTGGTACAACAAAATATTAGGACTTACAGAGTAGAAACAATGAATTATTCTTATTTTCTTCCTTGTATTGACCAACAGACATTCCTGAAAATATGTAATTGACCGATTTTATGCTTTTTACAAAATAATTTGAGTGACATGAATAAAAAATTGACTTTAAATGTATTAAACCGATTTTTAACTTTTTGCAAGGTGAATGCAATAATTATTTCCACCACGTATATTGAAGACTTTAGTATATTCTTTAGCTCATATTTGCTTGTGGTTTGCTGTATTACAGAGAACACAAATTTTTGTCAGTTTTTTTTCAATTCAGGTCTAGAATTGTATGGACATCGACACAGCCTGTTTTAGAAGCCTTTCAGATGACGCCCTTCAACAACAGGCAGTTTAGAGCTGCTGATCGTCTTTTCTTTCTGTGGCTGAAGAGATTGTTGACTGTAACGCTGGTCTGGTCCAGTTTATTCAATGCTGTCAACCATTTTCAACAATCAGATGTACTTTGTCATTGATGTCAATTTGTGGAAATTAGTGTCAATGAACTTATCGCCATAGCCACACTTTGGTCATGTTCGCTTGCGACTAGAAGCGTTCAACAAGGATGTGCGTTGACCGGTGTTTGATGAGCGGTCAATAATTACACGAATACAGTGATAGTAATGCACGAGTGGGATTCCTACTGCATACACTTCATCGAGAAATGTATGCAGTTCAAATGAATGCCAGGTGATATAATGGACTGAGTTTCATTGTGTGTGAATTGTTGGGTGGGATGTTCTTTGTCTTCATGAATTATGCGTCGGAGCATGTGCTCATCATTGTGCAATTCCAATATGTATACAGACAACAAGGTTTCATTTACAGTTGTTTTCAAATGGATCTGTTCTCAAAAGTATTGTTGTTAAATAATGTGATGTAATGGGATCCTTCAAGTGTTGAGCTGCCTACAAATAATCAGAAGTGCTAGGAAGCGGCCCTTTCAGTTGCAAATGTCGTGTAGGTCCTGTAGGACATTTATATGTTTGGAGTTTTGATTCTGATTTGCACTGATGCTATTAAGTGTCTGATATTCTGGAGTGGAATTGCTGATGGACAATACTTTGTTGTCTTTTTAGGACAACTATACGTACTACATTGCAGCAGATGTAGTTCAGGTAATATTTAAGTACTTCCATATTCTGAAAGCTTGTAATTATTATTATTTTCTATCATCTTTGCAAGGTGCTAGCATCAGATTTTGTTGTTCAAACTGAAGTTGATTAACTACTGTAATCAATAAAAACAGGACTAATTTCCTGGGATATCAAGTGTAACTGTTCATATTTGTTACTTTGATGATCAGTGCTAGAGTGTATGGGAAATCAATCTGGCTGGTTGTTAAGGGGTTAACACAGATATTTAATATTATCCTGGATTTGACTTTCTCCACCTTACAGTTTAAATGGAATTGTGCTCAGCCTTCTAGAAGGTTTTTAAAAATGCAGCATAAATGTTAATTTGACCCTATGCAGTTAATGTAGTAATTGAGCAAAAATTAGGGATCGACCGGAAATCGCCTCGGACATTCGCCTCGGCCAAGTATCCCTTTTTTTTATAACTTTTCAGAAGTATTCACCTTGGCAAATAGTACACATGTACAAAATTCAAACCATAATGTAAAAAAATCGTAATTCAATAAATAATTTCATCGGTGTTACGTAGTACCTAATCATAGTTTCTAGATTTATGTATGCAGTATCAAAAGGCTAAATTTTAACTTCTATTATTACTATTATTAATTTATTTCAGGTGCAACATTATTTAGTTAAATCTCATAAGAAAATTCTTAATTCTAAGCTTTGCCATACATGTCGATGATTGACACGGCGGCAATGGTGTGGCCGTTCTAGTAGCGATCCACTATACTTGGTTCGTACTCTGATTTGGTACCCGGTGGAAATTGTTTACCCGGTCGGTCCCTAAGAAAAATGTACAGTTAAATCCAGATCATAGTTGTATTAAGTGATGGATTACTAGTCTATTGAAATTATCATCAGTTGAAACTTCATAATTATAGAAATGTGGAATCTGTAGAAGAGCTCATTAATTATTATTTGCACTTGATTAGTTAATTAGAATTAGCAGTTGATTAGTTAATTGGAATTCAGAATTCAATATGATAAAACATTTAATTTACTCTGGGGGATGCAATGCAATTTACTATAAAAATATTTCACATAATGACTCCAATGCTCTTTATTCTGATAACAAATTTCTTACTTGTTATTGTGCTTTTGTATGAGGCCAGAATTACCATTGTCAAATAGCGTAAATTCTCAAATAAGATTTTGTTTAAAGTGAAATTAAATGGAAGAGACTGCCTGAATTAAACTAAAAAAATGTTGTCTCCATATATGTCGCAGAAAATACCAAAGATTCAAATTAATGGTTGAGGTTTATTTGTTACATGAAAGCAGCAGGTTGTATGATATGTAATGATTTCTGACGGGCAAGCTTTGATGTAGCGATTCTTATCACAAGTGTAATGCACAAGGTCACACTGAAATGTGAATGTGAGGCGTGGATAGTCAGCCACCAAGTGAAGATGCACTTAGAGTTTAAAATCCTTTAATTCCATGGATAATAGTGAGTTTTGAGCCACTTTTTGAAGGAATGGAAGTGAATTTGAGCTACAAAGACAGAGTGGCAGTTGATTCCATTCCTTTGGGAGCAGGGGTATGCAATGCAGGAAAGCTCCTAACTGTTCATGTTTTCAGCTGAAAGACATCTAATTGATGATACAAGCAGCAATGTAAGGAGTTAGTAGTGCGTGAAGTTAGTTAGATGTACTGCTCTTGAGGACTTTGTAGGTCAAACAAGCCAATATGAATCTTCTTCTGACTTGTGGAGCACAGCACTACACACTTGCAACTGTTTGACCAGCCTTTGGGTCAAAGTTCAATTACCAATATCTTGTGATGGGATTGACCCATATAAGTAAAATAGTGCTAAACGAATAAGAAATGAGAGAGGGTCTAGTTGGTTGCTGTGTTCTTTGACATGGCATGACTCTTAAACAATAATTTCTTGATTTTGTTTTTGTCTTAATTCTTCAGAGAGTAGTGGAAGAAACTGGGAAACGTTTCCCTTTGTCATCTGATTCAGATGAAGACTATGCCAATGTTTCATTCCAGCAGCAGCAGCTTTCTGTGCCTTACTTTCCAGAATCTGTCGATTTTCTCGAAAAGAAGGACAAGATTGTGGTTTGTGACCAGCTGAACGTTGCTTTGGAAGATATGCTGACATCTGTGGTGACGCCATCGCTTGACAAAATTAGTTCAAATTATGAAAGTTTTAACAAAATAACGCCGTTCTATGAAAAGTCGCAGACATATCTTCCAGATTTGAATGTAGCTTACTTCGACAAAGTGCTCAAGGAAACTTACCAGACGGGTGGTTTAGCGTCATTGGGGGCTGACAGGGCAGTTACTCAGTCATTCAATCTACCCTCTCCAGTCGATAGTGACATTCTTGCTCAATCTGATGCGTCCAATTTCTCCTCGTATTCGTTTTCGACCTCAAAGGACTCGCCTGCCACTAGTTCTCTACTGCAGGAGCAGCTGACTGATGAGGATATAGAAGAAGGTGCTTTACTGAGCAGAAGTGAAGGGGTGCCCATAGAGTTCAAAGACTTTAATGCTGATGTAAACTGGACTAGTGCTTGTATCTGCAGCCTGCAAAATTTTGCCGGAAAATGCAGGTTCTGCCTTAAAAAAGCTGCATGTGATAGAATTGAAAGCAGTGAATTCTCTGGTGAAACGGTAACATCTACAGTGGAAATGGATGGAGAACTTGTGAAGGACGTGAGAAGGCGCTCAAAGAGAGAGTTGGTCGTTGGACTGAAAAGAAATTCTGGCCACTTGACGTCTTGCGAGTTAGGTGTTCGGGAGATTGATCCATCTCCTGTGAAGGCCTCTAGAGCGATTCGTGTAAATCAGAGAGATGGAGGCCAGACAGTTTCTTCATCAGGTGAGAATGGTTCAAAAATGGAGAATTTTGAATGCAGCTGTGATCCTTGTGGTGAGTCCAAGTGCAAAAACTGTCTGCAGAATTGTCCGATTTCAGAGACAACAAAGTCAGAAACCAACGATGCAGAGACACGGTTTAGGCATGGTTTACAGACGTTAGGCTTGGAAGAGAGTCCATCAGTTGGCCATATTGCCACCGATGGTGACTTGGCAAAGAGGAATCTGCGTTCAAGAAAACCGAAACACGAATCTCCGTTTTGTACGACACGGAGGAAGAAAACAAAACGCTTACACAAACGTGAGTTTTCTGTTTGCTTTTCTTTCGCTTGTTAATAAATTCTGACTTCAACAGATTGATGTTAAGTCTAATCTTATTATTATGATGATCCAAGGTTTTTAATGACTTTCCTAATATTAATTAGAGATGTCAAACGACTACCTGTTGCTTATTTTTACCAGATTTCATATGTACACATTGTATATGGGTGGGGTGCCAATGTTTAGACAGTCGTGCAGACCTCCAGACATTCACTGACAGGCATAACTAGATTCAATTTAATGCCAGACGTTATGCTTTAGTTCTTCTGGTGTGATCGGGATTATGGGATCAAGCCTCATAACCTTCTGATTTTGGGTTTGAAAGTGCAGATTGGACTCCATGTAATGACCTTTTGCCTAGTGTTTTAGATTGGTGCCACTGTTTCCACGCAGTGAACGGTAGCTTACAAGTCCTGTGGTCCACTGACCCAATGTCCAGGACCTCTGGGTTCATCCCTTCCCTTCCCAAGGGCCGAACAGTAGGACTCGAGCACCCACCCCTTGCTGTATGACATATTATGGACTTTACTGTGCATGTATCAAACTGGTCTACTTTCGATAGCAGACCCAATATTATACTGTCGCTGCAATATTTTTAAAGTTTGGTATTGTTAGGTAGCTGTTAAAAGATTAAAATACTTTAAATTGAAAGAACTGCGATTGTTGGATGCCAATACAGGTGCTCTAATGGTGCCAGATTTATTTATTTTCAGCCAAAGAAGATGAGGTGAGCACCAGTATCTGGCCAGACGATGGGTTTGAAGCAAAGCCACTCCCGTTGTCAAAACAACCGCTCAAGGACAAAGAACTGATTTTGAAAACACCGATTGTGAGAGTATGTAGTCTAGATTTTTAAAATAGACATGCAAACTTATTTTCAATTGTCATGATAATTATGTTTCGCAATAATTAAATTTGTTCTTTCATGTATAATGTGAAATGTGTGGTTCAAGGTCTTGGCTACAGGGAATTCTGGTCAAATTTCTGTCATTGCTGCCCCCCCCACCCTCTTAGAACAAATTTCCAAATCCATGCTTTGGTATATTCTGAAGTGTTTGTTGAAGTTTAGTCAAAAATGGCAGAAGTTTTCTGGCCGGTATTGGTTTCCAAGTCACTGCACATACTTTAGTACTTTAATACACTTGTCAAACACAGTTTGCTACTATGTTAAATGAACTTTGTATCAGTCTTTAATGCTCGTTCATTTATTGAACATTTGAGGTTTTGTCTCGCTATGCCCTTAGGTCTGTTTTCCACATTGCTTAATGAGATTTCTCAAGTTGAAAATTGCTTATGATGTTGTCAAACATATTTGCATATATTTATTTTGATGCATATTTAAAATACTCTAAACCTACATCTGCAAAGCCAATGATGAAAATTTTATTTGTGCTAATGATGCTAATTAAAACGCTAATTGGTTGACTGTTTACAAACAGGAACCACTAAAGGCAATGCTTATAGTGCCTGAAAATGATGGTTTTTGTCGTTAAATGATTAAACTAAGGCTCCAGAATTAGGTCACCATGCAGGACAGTGGTTGACTTATTTTAGTGTAGTGTATTTTCCATAGAAGTTAATGCACTAGAACTGGTTTTGTAATTCTAATCAATATACATTGAGGTGAATACACTAGACTTGTGGTATAAAAGATTTTCGAGTAAGTATGTACATCTGTGTCTATGTATGTATGTATATATGTATGTAGGTATGTATGTATTTATGTATATCGAGGTATATCTTTTAAGTACCTCTAGCAAATGAAAGTTATTGAGCAAAATTGTGTGACCAGCAGAGTACTGGATTAAATGATTTCACATTTGAGAAACTGGTCCTATCTTGGCCATATGTACAGTATGTATATGAACATTTATATAGCGCCTTACAGGAACCTCATGAGGGCGCTTAACGAAGCTACCTAACAGTTCTGAAATAAATGCATCTTCAATAGTCCAGAAAATGTCTCCTGTGCTACACACAATGGGGGACTCAGAATTGGTAACGACAAGGAGTTTCAACATAATGATCCAACGCACGAAAAGGCGCGATCTGCTCACATGGCAGTACGAGAGCGCGGAACCACCAGGTCCTCACGAGACGCAGAACGGAGGGACTGACTTCCTGACTGGTTGGCAACTGGAATACACGGGTCGCACATGTAAGCCGGGGCGGCACCAGCCAGCGACAAATGCACCATGAGGTCGATCTTAAAGACGATTCTGTCCTCCACCGGTAACCAGTGTAGCGTGTCCCTCATATAGGCCGAGATGTGTGAGAACTTTGGAAGTCTGGCAACAACTCTGGTGGCACAATTAGGACGGATGGAGCTGGCGTATATGGTATTTTGGCAAAGTGTATTACTTATAAGTTGTGCAAAACATGTGCAAATAATTGGCAAACAAGAGTGGTTGTTTTTGTTGTAGCTTTTGTTTTATGTTTTGTATTAATTAGCAGTGCAAGTTTTCATAATTTTTTATTAGTTAAGTTTTACTTCTGAAATTTAGTTTTCATTTTGGTATATTTATTATGTTACTCAAGATTTATTACAGCTATTATCATTGATGAAAAGGTACAGGTTTTTTTAGCTAATTAATGAAAGCTTTGAGGTTTTATAAATGATACAGTAACAAACTCGACTAGTGACAAATGGTGTGTTGCATTTCCAGGTTTCCGATAAGAAGGAGGCTTATTCAGATGATTTTGCTCAGAGATGCATCAACCAGCCAGTTTGCATAATAAAAGACCTGTGCCGTACAATAGGACTGGGTAGGTTACTTAAACCATTCATGTACTATAAATACTTGGCAACAGGTCATTGAAGAAAATTCCTGGTCACCTAAATCTTTTTATTTGATATTTGATTTTATTCATTTTAATTAAACTAAATATATAAGATGATAATTGTATGCTACAAGCAGCCAGTCACTCCCTTGGCAACTAGGGATCACCAAGGCACAAAAAATAATGTTATGAACATTCATATCTGTTTCATTTGTATGGGCGATACAAATTTGGGGCCACGGAAAAAAGTTTGGGAAGCGCTGACTTGGAGCATAGGAGATAGTGGATTTTTCACTTCGAAAACATGCTTAATTGTCCTTTTTTTGTGCCATTGGACAGGTCAATGAATCTAAAAGAAACATAGCAGTTTTGCATTTCCACATTATGTAGATTGGCCATGCAAGTGCAGAACATCTAATGTATATCAAAACATGCAGGCGAAGCCACAGAATCATTACTTCTTTTGCCAAGCTGAAATGCTGCACCTTCTTCACTCCACAGACGAATCTATGCTGCAAGCCCTCCCTCTGATGGATATTACCGGCTGTTGTTTTGTGTTGGCAGTCATTTGCTGGGCTGACACCTCTGTTGCCAGTTGATGGAGGAGTCACTTGCAAAGTCTACCTTACTGTACACACCCTCATCCCTTCGCTTTCTTATTTTCTCGAGGCTGTCACGCTGAGAGCGCTTCTGAATAACTAGTACTGTAAGAAGTGCTTTATAAATAACTAGATACGATACGATACATTACTGCCATTTCTTATTTTAAATTAGTTCATTGATGATTATGGCTATTTCTTCATTTGTTATATTATGTTTTTATGGGTGATCCCTCGATCTCCAAGTGGATCATCTGAAACTCTCAGGGCATGATCCTGTCATCATTCGGTTGATGGATTATATTGCTATAATTGATCAGATTGTGCTTGTGTTGGAGGCCTCCTTGTCTGCCTGGATGTTCTTGGACCATCTGCGCTTAATTTCTAATAAAACCCAATTTATTTGTCTTGGTCGTTGGATTAAAATCTTTATTATTGATCTTTCTGCCCTTTGCCGTTCTTATCCTGACATCAGATTTTCCGCCTTTGTGAGCGAGACTTGGGAATTATTCTTCATCTAAAGCTGATGCTTCTGTACCATGCTAAGATTGTATGTTGTACCTGTTGCTATCAGATCCATTCTAAATGACGATCGCTTGCTACACAGGCTACTAAGTCTTCTGCACTAGTCTCCTCTGTTACCTTGAAATTATACTATGTTCTTAATGCTTTTGCTTGCTGATTGGTATCATCCAGAAATGTGACCGTCTGTCTACCTATATGCATGATACCTTGCACTGTATGCCTATCCCTTGATGCAGCAATTAAATTTTTTACTTTCGTACAGAACTGCTTGGTTGGAATTGCCCCATCTCATCTTGACTCACTGTGTATCTCTGCCTTGTCTGTTCCTGGCTGATCGGGGTGGTCTGCTTGTTCCCAGGATCATCCAACTCACCACAAAAGCTTTACTTTCATCGATCCTTTTTCCTGGAACATCGCTTTTAGAATAAGGGAGCTGAGCTAATCATCTTCTCTGTTCTGCAAGCACTTGGAAGTCTATTCTGTTTGAGCAAGGGTTCTCCTTGAAATTGCTTGTTGCAAGTTCTCTTAATGAATGTAAGTATGTACTTTGTTACCATAAATGTATGACAATATTTGTAAAATGTTTAGTTATTAAACTTGATTGACATCTAGGTAATATATGTACTGTTGTCAGTTCTGAATCTGCAGGAGTGTCTTAACATTGCAGATCTGAAAGCATTTTCAAGCAAAGTTTTGAAAACTGAACATGGCAACCACACGATGGACATTCGAATTCAGAACAAAGTGAAGCAAGAAAAATCTGGCATGGATGGTCCGAGGCAGAAATGGAACTGGAAAAGCTGTCCGTCTGAGTTGACGATTGCAGAATATGCTAGATACCAGGCAGCATCTTTTGTATGTGATTTCAATCTGTAGAATTTTCTTTGTGTTGTTACCATTTCCCAGTACCGTCAAAGACAGTCTGTCAAATTTCCAATGTCTTTCCAGCTTCTGAAACCATTTCTCATTTCCCCAAAGGCAATCTATGGCCTTACCTGTAGGCAACACCCAATAGCTATGGGTGTGCTCTAGAATAATGATAGGTACAGAGCTGAAGAAGGGACTTCGCTTTTCATATCCCTCATATGGTTGACTTGTCTTTCATTCACTAAGTGGCGGTATTGTTAAATCAGATGCACAATGTGATGGGCGCTTTCATGGCTGTCGACATTTGGAGGATTAGTCAACCCACCCAGATCCACCCTGCCGTTCCAACTGCTATTCATGTTTTAAATTGTTTTGGAATTGTTTTTGAGCATTTGGTTGTTAATAAAACCATTTATCGAATAATTTGGAATATTTTTGCAGAACTTGCAACAAGTTTGAGATGCCAGAGGTTTTCCATTGAATTTTGAGCTTATAAAGTTTGTTAACTTAGCGATGTCTGTTGTGGCGATGATCTGCTTTACCCTGAAGAACTAGATGCCATTGGTCGGTTGTTGAGGGAATTCTGAAATTATCTTAATCAAGTAGCCTGGATTTACCTCACAGATTATGTTGAACCCTTTTCAATTTCATCACCATATGAATGAACGAGACTCACATTTCGGGTGTGACCTTTCACGTCTTACAACTCTAATTAATAATTATTTTTCCATGTACCAGGTAATGGGCACATTTCGTGGTTTATGAGCTGCGTGGCTTCATTTTTTGATTATTATGATTATGCCATGTAATATGCAGATTTTTAGCAAGTCCTTTGATTACCAGTGGCCTATGTATGATCTGTCCTGACCTTTCCTTCAAAATGAACCAATTACCCAACTTTTAATCTGTTTTAATGCCACACGTATTTGTCCATGTCCTATATGGCAATTTATCTTAGACCTTTGATGTTATATTTTCTTTAGCACTATTGATAATTATGATAATATTATTGTTATCGTCTTGTGAGGTGATGTAGGATTTGAATTATTTTAGATGAAATACAAATACAGAAAGCTAACTGCAAAGAAGCTTGCTAAGGATGTAAAATCGAAATCTACGAAGACAAGTTCAGAGTTGGAGAAGAGAACGCATCCAGAGAAGTAAGCTCAGTGTTGGTGTAAAATATGACAGATGAAAAATGTGAGTTAGATATGTTTGAAACTTGTAACAATGTGCCAAGAACTCGTAATAATTCTGTCTTTGGAAGCCAGATCAAGCTATATTTTATAGCATGATTGGCATAAACTATACATAGAGATTTTCAAACGCTGTATTTGCTCATTACTTCCTTCTTTTGACTCCGATCTTTCATCAGATGTTTGTGCCAACTCCAATGTACTGTAACAAAATCACTTGATAAGTGCATTGTTGTGAAGTCTGATGAAGTTGTCATACGTATAACCTTTGTTTAACATTTAACAATGAGTTGCATTTTTTTTCCAGCCAATCTTAATGTCCGTCGTTAACCCTCATCGTTAACGTTAAGCCTTAACCAGTCCGTCGTTAAAACGTTTATTCTGAAATTGCTGATACTTGGCATCACTGTGTGCCCTTCTATCGTGTGTGTGTGTTGAGGGACGAAGCAGAAATATTCAGAATATGACTTCCATGGCCTGATCATCTTGATTTTGCTAACCTAATGTTTAGGGCATAACCGGAAATCGCCTCGGACATTTGCCTCGACTGAATATCCCGTTTTTTTTCGGACTATTCGGCAGGATTTGCCTTGGCAAATATTACACGAACAAATTTTTTAAACAACTTTTTAATGTAATAATTATTTTATTAACATTTAACAATCTAAAAACGAAAATTTAAACCCGTATTAGTAGTTATTACAGGCACAAACATTTATTTTGCTAATTTTTCACATATGTGAAATTGATGAAAGTTGAAAACTTTAAGCTTTGCCTGCAGATGGTACTCGCCGGGCCAGAGTTTCCACTACAATTCGGTTTGTACCCGGATCTGGCAATAGTGCATTTAAAGACTCTGATTTCATACTTGGTGAAAATTGTCTAATCAGTTATGCCTTAATAAGTCTGTTTGCAGGGCCTTCAAAAGACACTTGCATCAGTTTTAACATTCATGTTACTTAAAACTTTCTGAACACCCACATGCTTGTATGTACTGCATTGTCTATACAGGCTAATGCACTTGGTTGGTCATGTCGAGGAGAATTTTCCTCTTCCAGACATATTCGTTGTCTATCGTTGCAATTTCCATAGGAATAAGACAATCTTGCAATATTGGATTGCTGCATATAATCAGCATCAGACCGAAATAATCAAAAACTGTCTTAAGAATTTGTAATTTCCTAAAATTCGACCATTTTTAGCTTGCCTGTTACTGCTTCTTATTACACAGAGAACACCAGATTTGGTTTGGCACAAATGTGGATTTATCTGATAAGGAAGAATGGGGAACACAGATCAAAGAACTGGAGAAATTACCCAAATTTCTGCAAGTTAGTATTGGAAAGTTGAATTTTTACTTTAAATGGTTGGTTCTGATTTCAGTTTTAACAGATTCTAATCATTAATTTTTCAGCAGTTTAAAATGGAAGCTGTTGAACCCATGTTTTTTATTTTTTATTCTGGATAAAGTTCACAGATGACATTGCGGATTGCTTCCAGTGGGAAATTGACCGACAATCGTTTTTTTGATAACATTGATTATTACATTACTATGATTGTCGAGATTAAGTGTAGATTTATTCAAATGACTTGAATTAATTGACTGCTATATATTGACTGATTGGCTGATAGTTGTTAAATCTATTGTTTGGTTACACTGACTACAGATTTTGCTCTGACTAGCCCATTAATGCATGAATTTTTCCATGGTGCTAGTTATTATAATATGTCTTCAGACTAAAAAATAAGAGATCAAGTGCTAAAAAAAATTTTCGTTAAAAAAATGAAAAATAAAAGTGTCCTTAAAAAAGGATGCTATGCGCTACAGGGAATAGGTAAATTCCATTCTAATATTGTGTCAAGTGTGGTGTCCTTAAAAAGGACGCTATGCGTTAATGGTTTGGTGTTGCTAAAACATAGAAAGTGAGCATTGTAGCATGCCACTGACATCATGAAAATAGCAACATTATTGTTTAAACATATATATTTACACAAATGAAAAACACTGTAAAAAATTACATGATGACATCACTGCATCAATGTTTACTAGATTGAAATGGCAATAGTGTAACTAATTTTAAATATTACTTTACAATTGCTCTGAACGTGAAAATGTAGCTACATGGGCACTTACTTGCAAGCTCAAGCTCAATGGTAATAAATCTAAGGAGATGATATTTAGGCACCCGCGATATAAGTTACCAAATCTCCCGCCCCTATACCAGGTGTGGAAAGGGTGGTATCATCTGTTATATGAGGGGTAACCATTACTGATAGACTAAGTTTTGACCCACATATTGACCGTATCTGTATAAAGGCCAGCCAATCACTCTATGCACTATGCATCCTTGTTGCTCATGATGTAGTTCGGGCTGCCTCGTTGGCTCGCCTCCTATATGCTTCCCCTGCATGGTCAGGCTTTGCTAATGCTGGCCAGAGAATGCGTCTCAACACAATTGTAAGGAAACTGATACGGCTCAAGTTTCTGCCTTTTGATCAGGTGACTTTTGACGACCTCTGTGGTCATGCAGATTCCTCTCTTTTCTCTTCTGTGCTACATTCTAGCCATGTTCTAGGTTGTCTCTTGCCTCCTTTAAAGATTGTTACTTATTCACTCCATCCTCGATCGCACAGTCAAGAGATCCCATGTGCTGATGCTCTTATTCGGTGTGTTTTTTTTCACCCGAATACTATACAATTGAATCTATTCGTGTTGTGAGTGTGATTACTATTGTTTGCTTTCTATTTGCTCTAGCTACTCCTAGGATGTCTGTTATGTAATTTGCTTGTTATGATTATTTTGTGAGTATACGTTCTCTGATTGTTCATATTATGATGTGCTCGCAGTGCGTTTGTAAGCAGGTCAATTAAGTACATACTTACGTACTTACCTGTTTGTAGTGGTGCTCGCAGATGATGTAATTGACATAAACTGTTGCTTTTTAGGTGACCTGTCCAGAGTGCAACATACTGAACCACATTGGTCATGATGTCTTTGGTGTCAATACAGTTCAGTTGTATATGAAAGTACCAGGATGTCGGACTCCCGGTAATTTCTTTCATCACTAATTATTAATAGAAGATTAAATGAATTTAAACAGTGGTCATCATATTTAATGCTTTCGTACTTAGAGGCTGATTGCTGATTATGCTGCTGTGGCTTATATGTCATTTGAGTTTGTTTATATAGTATAACATCAGTATGTAATATTTAAGTTATAATGTGAGTTCCCATTTATAGGAGGCACAGATGTGTCAGAAGCAATTAAATTCATTCACTCGTTCATTCTGAGCATTTGTATAGCTCTCCTTCCAGAAACCTACTCTGGAGCACTCCCAGCCCAACTGAGTGCAGGACCCGATCCAACCGCCCCAGAACCACAAGAGGAAGGCCAGCAATTAAGGAATAACAAGAGTCAATGTAGGGGACAATAGTAGTTCCTTGCCTTTTTGTACCCCATATTGCTGACACAGCTATGGAAGGTCTGTTAATCTGTCATGCACGTGATTTGCTTATCTTTCTGAACTTCCACCGATTGTATGGGGAGATCTCTGTAGTCTAACCCCTGTTAGATTAGGTTACTCACAGGAAGAAACAAAACACAATTATTATTATGCATTTATTAAGCTCCATCATCTAAGGACCAATTGTCTATCGATGATGCTGACCAACTGTCAATAAAGGACTCGCTCAGCCTCAGTAAATGTCTCAGACCCATATTCTCCATGTTATGGAGTGAGCAATTGTCAGTAACTCTAACCACTGGGCTACCCACCATATTTCACAGGAACTCATCACTCGTCATTTCATCAAAGACAGAAACCCTCCTGTTCGACAACATTTACAGACATCTTGTCTGACAACAAGCCATCTTGTTTGATATGTTTTGTTTTGTAGTGATTGAATTCATTGATTCTTGCTACGTTGACCTGTCTTTGAACAGCGATAGCATTGCTTCATTCCAACTTTTTTTGAGAGATTTAATTCAAAAATAAAAAAGAAATTTTCATAATATCTTACTCCATTCCTCCCTTTGATTTTGTTTTCTCTGCTACTGTCTTTTCCATGGCTATCCCCTTGTGATCTGGTGTTTGGCATTCTGGCCTGTGAAGGTTAGTTAGAACTAAACTGACCATGCCTACTTGTTGCTTTTGTTTTGACTAAGCGTATGTGAACAAACAAATTCCAGTGACTTGTTACCAGAAACTTAATAGCCATTTCAGTGCTGATGTTTATAATTATATTTAAGATACTCCAGCCTGAATTTCTATTTCACATTAGTTTCACATAATATTAGGTTCTGGACTAGGAAATATTTTGAGAAATGTTTTGGCTGAACAGGTCACCAAGAGAATAATAATTTCTGTTCTGTGAACATCAACGTGGGTCCTGGAAGGTGCGAATGGTTCTGTGTGTCACCAAAACACTGGAGTCAGATGGCACAAATGTGCCAAAAGTAAGTACAACACTTTGTTCGGTAATTAAAGGCGACTCTATTTGTCATCAAAGTATGCACCATACGGTTGTGCAGATTAAACTGGAGAAATATATGAGATCAGATAATGCTGTGAAGTTTTGTAAACTATTATTTTGACCGGTTTTGCTTGGAGGAAGATTAACATTATATCCACTTGCATCTTGTAAGTTCCATTGTCCATTTTGTTTTTTAAGAAAAGATTTTGGTTGACTGTATCTTGTGATCTGTTGTTTATCGTTTCAGGCGTGGTCTTGATTATCTAAAGGGGTCTTGGTGGCCTGATATTCGTGACTTGGCAGATCGCAATGTTCCTGTGTATTACTGTGAACAGCGTCCAGGTGATGTGATCTGGATTGGACCAGGAACTGTTCATTGGGTTCAATCCACGGTTCGTTCAGTTCTTCTTTTGTATGATCTAATTTAGACATTAGGTTATCATTGTCATTTGATTCTAAGTTTGCTGATAGTTGGATGTTTGTGCTGGAGTCCACTGCATGAGAACCATTTTATTGTGGTTGAGCAGGTCTTAACTACAAATGTTGATAAGATTATAAGAACAAAGGATGAACAAATAACAAGAACAATTATAAGAACAGAGGTTAAACAGATTGTGATGACAAAGGTTGGACTTAAAGTTAGATTGTAACAGCAATGGTTGAACAGATTCTAACTATTGGGCAGCGTTGCCCAAACTGTGTTCCGTGGAACCATGGGGTTCCGTGAGGTGAAGGCAAGGGTTACGTGGAAAACTTTCAGTATGAACATATGGAAGCTTTTTTCTTAATTGCCTTAAATTTAGTGTATAACTTTATATGAAAAAGAATTCACATGTCATTGTCACTGATACTTGTGTTGTTATTAATCTAATCTATTGGACTATACCTTTATTGTCTGCATGCCAAATGTTTGTATACAACAGAATATGTTTAGTTTTAGATGAGGTTCCACCAAAAAAATTTAAGATCAAAAGGGTTCCACAGCCTAACAAGATTGGGAAATGCTGCCATAGGGGTTGAACAGATTGTAGCGACAAGAGTTGAACATATTTTTACGAAAAGGGTTGAGCAGATTGTCACAAACGTTGAACGGATTGTAACAACAAAAGTACAATTGTGGTTCTCTGTCACATATATTGAGATGTTGGATTGGCAACTTTACTAGCAGTAAACAGAGGTTACAATTTAAAAAGTCTGCATAGTAATCTAATACGATCTATGGACTTTTATATGGTGGCAGTAAAAAGACTCCTTATCAGTGATGATGATCAAGCAATAATATTCTGCTACAGAGCAAGATAATGGGATACATTTAGCAATCCTGTTTACACTGGCTTTTTATCTGTTATGTTAGTTCATGTTCTGTCTTGTTTGAACAGGGTTGGTGCAATAATGTAGCCTGGAATGTTGGTCCGCTGATTAACAACCAATACGTACAAGCCCTCCAACGATACGAATATAACAAGCGAGTAGCTTTCAAATCAATTGTTCCAATGACACAAGTCTCTTGGAATCTGGCAGCAGCCTCCGTATTGATCGCAGACAGACAGTTGCGCGAGTCTTTGAAACGAACGCTTAGGCTGAGTCTGAAGCAGTGCAGGCAGATGAAGGAATATGTCACTAAGAAAGGCAAAGACGTCCGCTTCCAGGAACGCCTGCCTGAGGAACTGACGCGCTACTGCAGCCATTGTGAGGTAGGTCTTCTGTTAGTTGTACTCTGTTTTTATGATTGCTTTGTGTGAGCAACTCGTAAGCTGTTTCTGTTTTAGCTTGTAACATACAAGGCAATTTATGCTGCATATCTGCGTTATATTGAAGTTTGGTATTATCGACGTACAGTTGATATCTCGGTCAAAGCTAGTGCTGGCATGTAGAAATGTAACTCTGTTTCGTTGTACAATATGTATATTAAGTTTTGCATATTGCTGAAACATCTGTTAATCTTTGTCATATATTGAAGGTAAGATCACTTGTAGACTGGGTAGTCCTGCATAGTTAGAGCTAATTAATGAGTAATTTAAGTTGTTTCCTTTTCTAACTGGCTCCGAATATAGAGGCTGGTTGTAGGGTAATTGATAACACGCTGGGGAACAGAGCTGCTGAACCTAGTTCAATTCCTGTATCCCGCCATAAGGTTGGCCAGTCCTTCTTTTGCTAGGCGGTGCGTTCTAGTCTGAAATAAGCCAGGATCTGTACTCTCTTGAATGTGATTCACTTGTGTTCCACCGTGTGCCAAGCCGTGGACCACCGTGGTCCACTTGTGTGCCAAGATAATGGCTGATTGCGTGGATAAAATAAGCTAATTTTATTAGGACAATGTTATTAGGTCTGCTGAAGTTTTTCTTAGGTCAGCTTTGATCAGCTGCAAGTTTTCTCTTTTTATGTTTTATATTGAACAACCTGTGATGTTTTATTTGAACTAGGATTGTTCTTGATCAAGAAGTCAGATGATAGTTTTGTTTCTAAGAATGTTGTTCACTCAACATGCAATGTTTTGAATTCAAATGAGACAATTGAGAAGATGTTTTTTATGTTCAGGTGGAAGTGTACAACATTGTATTTGCGGCTCAAAACCAAGTCTACTGCTTTAGATGTGCAACTAAAAGTGGCACGGAACTTAAAGGTTTTCATGTTCTCGAAGAATATGACTTCGATGTCCTCACAAATATCTACGAGAATTTTGTGGTCGACCAAACAACTTCAGTAAGCATCAAGTTTTGCCGAATGAAATATGGACTGTTTAATTAATAGTCTCTTTCATTAGTTTGAGATCATGTTTGTAGACATCAGGTTATGGGATTTTTTTGTTATTTGTTGAGGCTAATCAGACTAAAGGCTAATTTATCAGTTTCTTTAATGCTTGTTTGACTTGTTGAAGTGGTTTGAAATTGGTTTGATTACTTGGCACACAGTTATCTTTTATCTTATTTAATCGATTCTGTTGCCCCAGAATTCTAGAATTTTTTTTTTTATCATCCTACTAACCAATTGACTCAACAGTGTTTATTTCGATGTACATACAGTAATGGTGTTGTGCTGTTGTTGCAAGTAATATGATAGAGTTAATTGTCTAATGGTGGTCAGCCAGTTAGGGAAACTGCAATTTCTCAGTTTTCTCTTCTTTTGAAAGTGAACTTATCTTTCGTTTTAGAATGATTCTGAGGCCTCACAAGAAGAAGCCTAATTTCTCAGGTCTTGCCGGGCTGCACGATTATAACGAAAGGACAAGAATCATACATACCCTCCCTGTGGTATCGGATTCATTCGTCGATGATGGAGCCCACATTCGTCCACATTGCCAGTGTTCATCTGCACCACCGTTCGTTATTCCGTGGTTTCTGGGCAACTGCTGAGTTTGTCTAACACTCACCTGCATTCTATTCATCCGTTACATGCGGCAGTGTTTCAGTTTTTCTGATGCTGAGCGTGACCCTTCCTTCTGACTGTTGAGTTCGTTTGTTCGTCATCTGTATATTATGTATATTTGGGTCATCTGAACTATGTATTCTAGTTATATGATTAATGCCAATTGTTGTTTAGTGTTTGCATTTTCTTCTCGTTTTAACTCATTAAACTAAAGCGGCCTTTGCAGCGTTATTTATTACGTGATGGTCTCGGTTGTCTATTGAGTGCCTGCCATCTCTAAGGTTGTAGTACGTCCATCATTTGTGTGTGTATATGTGTTTTTGGTTGTGTTAATTTATTCTTACTTGATTGCCTCACTTAGGACGCTGGCTCATTAGTTGTGATAGGAGATGAGTTTGCTTTTTTTTGCACTTCTACTGCATTGAAGTTTCTGGAAATTCAGCCAATGCTTATTCTGTGGCAGAAATCCTGGAGAAATAGCGAAGTCTATCTGCTCTCTTAAAATTTGCTCAAGTCTTAACGATTAGCATCAAGTTTTGATGAAGGGATTATTAGAAGTTGCCTTAAATTATGATTATTCTTGATAATTACTGAAACATTACTTCATAGAAGTTGATTGCTCTATAAACGAAGATGTTGAGTTCATATTGAGTAGGCGTTTTAAGCTGTTACACACAGCTGCTGTGAGGAATATACTGTTATAATATAGGTTGTGTATGGTGCCCTTACTACTCAGGAATGTTTCTTTGTGCACATTTGATTGTTAAGTGCTTTTATGCTTTTTCAGTATCGAAACATTTCTCTGAAGTGATATATTTTTGTATCCTGTTTCTGTGTCTCATGTTTTGAGGCAAATTTGCATATCACTTATGATGTTTGGAGTCTGTTTCTTTGTAAGATGATCTCATTTATTCTGTATTGTGCTGTTCATCGTTGGTGTTTAGCACAATTGAATGTATTTTTTATGCATTTGTCTGGTTTATAATTAGTTCGATGGCTCTACAGCTGGTTAGCTCTTAATTATGTTAAAATAAAATGTGGAGCTTCTGCAGCCAAAGGTACTTTGCATATGTCTAAAAACGACACTATCCCTGACTCTGAACGACCCTCACCACGCTTAACTGACGATCACAACGCATATTTAAAAATTTAAGTGTTTTAACAGATGCGCAAAGGTCTTCGCTCGCTAAATTCGGCTGTAGAAGTAACATTTTGGCTTGCATTGCAACCGAACTTTCTGCCACAGAAGATTTATCCAATAATAAAATAGTTTGTGAGAGATATATTTATTTATTTATATATATATATAATATATATATATATGTATGTACATCGATTGATATAGCAGATATGTGTTGATATTGATGGCATGTTGACAATTAATGATATGGTGAAAGATATTGCTCAAGAAATTAGCAGTGCACAATAACTTGTTTAATTAGCTTTATCACTAACCTATATTCAGTGGATTTACAAGTAACTTGGCTTCACTCATCTCAGGTTATTTCTTTATATTCGTACTTATTTAAATTTGTGTTTTATACTGTTGTGTGACGCAAACACATATTTTTAATGTTACTCAGATTTTCCATTCCATGAGCATAATCTGTTATGTGGCCTTAATCATGATTTACCTTTTTACTGTTTCCTTGTATGTTGTGTCCTGCATCGGTTAACTTCCTAGTATAAGGACAAATACTTATATCATAGGTACATGCTTCTAATGCCTATCTGTATAATAATATGCTTAGACTGACTAAATGAGCTGGTTGTGGAATTGTTCTGCAAATGTTGAAGCATTGTTTGGCAATTGCCTTCATGACTATAAGCTAAAAGAAAAACATTGGACATATCTTTCATGGTGTTGGAAAGTGGAAAGGACATCTACTGCAAGATAGAGAGGAGATGGATAATTGGGCAGCAACAGCAAATCTACAATTGAACATTTGCTCAACTAGTGCTTCACTGCAGAGACTAGTCAATCGTACATACGTGTAGTAAATATGGCGTAGAAGCGAATGTGTTGTCCAACTTTTTTAGACTGACAATGTTTTATTGGTAGTCCATAAAGATATTTGTATAATTTCAACTGTATTTTCCAAATGTTGCCTTATTTTCTTCTGTGCTTGACCTGGCTAAGACACTAGGCTAAGAATGGACCATCGGAGTTTGTTTTGTGATCTTCATCACGTTTGCGCTATTTGCCACATGCTATATGTCAAAGCTGCTTCTGCACTTTTGCTTTTATTTGTTTCACTGTGGTGGAGTTCTCATTACTACTGAATTGGCGACATTTATGCAGGACAGGCCATCAGCCTTTCTTTCTGGGACATGCTGTAATGTGCTTTGTGAATTTTTTCTATTTACCTACCATTCAAAGACCATTGTGGTGATTTGTGGTGTTGTGTTATTGGTGCAGAGCACCTGTGAGGAGTTGTCTTGAAAGTGGAAGCGTACACTTACATTACAATTGCTCGACCATAAAGGAAATCATAACAAATCATTTATCAAGATAAGTTGTAAAATATTTATGGTCAATGATTCTAAGATGATAACTTGTATGTCTATTTATATTACTATGCAATTATTATGTCATCATTTAGATGTGAGTGCTCTGTTTACAAAGTCAAGAAAGTGATTGCAATAAATCAGAGCTCTACAAGTTTTGCTTTCATTTTCCATCCAACACCGATTAAAGTTGCAGGCAATAATAATTCAAGCAAGTTATTACTTTTGTGCTTTGTGTAATACGAAAGGTTTTTTGTAGTGGGCTGTTGCAGTATAGGTGCCAACTCCATAGGGGCAACAGGAACATTACTCGTCAAGGTTCTGGGATGAGCGTATTGTTTCATTCCAGTAGGGCCTACATTTAGGGACATTCCAATTGTTTCAATTGTAAAATAGTACAATGCCTGGGGAGAGAACATGAAATAATTCCTCCCCTCACAATCTGTTCTCAGCTGTGCTGTAGAATGATGTGTTCTCGAAACCTAAAACTGTGGTGTAAAAGTCTCTTGAAATCAGAGGGAACTTATGAGGTAAAAAGCCGTAGCTCATGGGGTTTGCTTGTTCGTTTCTGTATACGATTGTTGCTAGTAGATCTCCTCTTTACCTGCTGAGCCTCTGGAGTGGCGTAAAATCCCGGCCTGTAAGCTCCTAGAAGGCAGGAGGGCCCCATGCGTGGCTTAACTACCGTTAGCCCTGGTATTTTTTCGTTGACCTGGAATGTGCCGAGGAATGAGAAAGAGGAGGATAAGCCTAGAAGACTAGATTATAAGGATAATAATTTAAGGAGGCATTGAATCAACATGGAGCTGACAGAGCGCTATTACGCTTCTGTAGCGGAGAGGTCTCTATTGACTCCTGATTAAAACATATTTTACAAAGTTTCAGGTGTTTTTTTGTGTTTCTTCAAGTTTCAGAAAAAAAATCATAGTTATAGATTTGTGCAATATCAGTCGAGGGCCGTCCATAAATGACGTCGTGCGCCTGGGAAGAGGAGTCACCCATTTGTGACGAAGTGTGACGAGGGGAGGTCAACGAGTTGTGACGTCACATCGCAACATCAAATGCGTAATTTTAATAAACACTCACTCAATTATACAAGTTCCACTTAATTAGCAGTATCTGTTTCCACAATTTAACAACACTCATTATTATTATTGTATTCTACATTTTTTTTATTGTTTACTTTTATGCGTGGTGTAACACAAAAGCAGGAATCAATAACTCCGCCAAACGCGCAGACTACAGAAAGTCACTGCACGTCGGCAACGTGATTTAGGGCCCAATGGTAGTAAGCGCAATGGAGAGAGTGTAGATTGGATAGACAAAGATCTAAATGGAATATACCTTGAGCAGGATGAAAAATCCAGGAGCTCCTTAATTATTATTTTACTTATTCACGAAGGAGCATTTTGCTTCATCGTGGGAGAATGGAGAAGCATGAAGTTTGGATTGTTTGAAGTTATTGTTATTAAACATTTTAAAATGTAATTATAGTTTTAGGTAATTTTACAGGTATAATTACTTTTTTTAATTATAAGAAAATTTGCATAATAGCATTCTGGACATCTGGGTTTTTTCGAAGGGGTGGATCAGAGCTTTGCGACGTCATATTTGAGGGGTTATTACTTTTGTCACGACGTGTGACGAGGGGAGGGGTCAATAGTCGTCCAAAATTGGGTAACGTCGTTTATGGACGGCCCCCAACACAATCATTTACATTCTTTGTTAATTACATTTAAACTGAGACAGCCACAATATGATTAAGGATATGAACGGATGATCACAAGTTACGAGAGAAGTAAAATTTAACTGTACGGCAGCTTTGCAAGGCGCTAATATAATTTGATCTAATAACCAACGCCGCGCGTAGCGATCGAGTGGATGTTTGGAGAACTAGTCGACCTGAAAGGCCGTGTGGAATCGATTTCGCTTCCTGGTGTAGTTCGCGCCAGATGCCCGCCAGTATATGTTATGCCAATCCATTACTTTACCAGTCCCCTCCCGACGATAGACGAACTGACTGACTACACGACAAACTTGACGAAGGGCAGAGGGTCGTTGCGAATAGACAACGGAAACACACATAGAAAAGCCACTCGTAATAACGAGGCCACCTTGTGGATACAGGTCTACACGTGTAGGAGGAAGATCCTCGAGATAAATCAATCAATGAAACTTGATGTTGACTGAGATGTGCTTAGAAGGTGCCATAAAATATTCTGTTAGACGCACTTTGCATTGCAGTAGGTTAAGTAAACGAGAAATTCAATCGCAGCCAGAGTCGGCTAACACTGGTCCGACACACGGTCAACGGTGAAGTATCTCGCCCTATCAGCTGTTGTAAAACGCGGTAAAACGCGTAGAGGTATCAAAGCAAAGCTAGTCCATAATGCTAACATATGATTCGACATAACAGGGCCAACGGTCGTGCTTTTGCATTATTGAAGACACGTTGTTACAATGTTGACGCGTTGTTACTTTGTCAGAAGCCAATGAGAACTACTTACTTACTTATTTGTAAAACGTTGCATCAAACGATATTCTATCATGGACGCGCTAAACAAATTAAAGGTATGCTTTCAACGTTGTATTTCTTTATTTTTAGCAATTGCCGCTTTGTATCGTATAAGATTAACAATAGGTTTTTATTCTGCGTATTTTCATAAGTTTGTAGTTATATTTGACAGTTGTGGACACGTTTTGCAGGTACAACCTGTGTTATCGACCTCGGTAGTGTAGTTCTAGAAAAGGCTGAAAACGCGTTTTCGATCGCCTTTTTTGTTTCTTTGTTTTGTATTTTAAATACGGAGTGGTGCACCAAGTCGGTTGTATCTTGAATACTAATTATAATTAAATAGATGTAGATTTTTCAGTGATTTTCTGCTTATATTTTTGTGCCGGGATTACTTGTAAATAGGTAAGTAATATTATGTGCGAGACAGGCGTCTGCACTGTACAATAGCAAACAGTAAACGATACAGGTAGAAACCTGTACAGATGTAACCTTGCACCGAATTTCTCCAAACTTTACTTTGTGACACCTGGCTCCAAATGTTGTCACATGTGCCTATTCCCGATTTTGGGAAACGATCCTAACATTTGTGAATAAAAATTAAATTCTATAAAATCTTTTGGAAAGCAGTCATGTGAGCCATAGATATCTACGATGTTTACACATATATCAGAAGGGCTGTCCATAAATTGGACAAATTATTACTTTTTGTTTCTCCCCTCATCACAGAGGTCATACTACTTCCTCAAAAATGACGTCAAAGCTCTGCATCCCACTTGATAAAACCAGATGTCTAGAATGTTATTTGCAAGTTTTCTTATAAATGTAAAATAAAGTAATTATTATTATAAAATAAATTGGTGAAAGCAATATAGTGAAATGAAGAAAAATGGAGAAAGTATTATTAATACAATCCTTATGCATTACACAAGATGAAAAGCTCTGGTAGAATCATTACTTTAAAAAAAATGTTTAATATCAGTAACTTGAAATTATCCACACTTTATGCTTCCCCATTCTCCCACGATGAAGCAAAATGCTCCTTCATGGAATAAATAGGGAGAGCTTGGATCTCACCATCCTGTTCAATGGATACTCAATTTAGATTCAGCTCTTCTTCATCTATCCAATCCACATTATCCATTTTCTTACAGCCATTATTTTACGTTGCCGTCATAGCCATATTTCATGTTTCCGTTGTACAGAGACTCTCTGTGGTTTGGTGGTGTTATTGATTCCTGCTCGAGTGTTGCACAATGGCTGCCTCTCTTCCAAATCCCAAAATTGACACAAAGCGCACGAAGTATATAAGTAAACAATCCAAGAATTAAGAATGCAATTGTCATAATTGGTGTTGTGAAATTGTGATACTGTTGATTAAGCGAAACTTATTTAGTTGAGTGAAATTAATAAATAAAGTTATGCAGTTTTTGATTTGATGATATATGTAACATCATATTTCTCCCCTTCGTCTCAGATTATCATAGATGTGTGACCTCCCCTAGGTGCGTGACGTTATTTATGGATGACCCATAAGACGAATGGTTAAAGAAGTAGTACTTTTTATAAATTTGATAGCAGCAATTTGAAGATATACCAAAAAGTTTGGTTTGAATAAAAGGTTCTGAGAGAAAATAGATTTTTTGAACTTGATGTAAGATTCATTTCGTGTATTGTGGTTTTGGGAATGTGAGATGCTTCTTCAGCTGAAGATTGCACCAGACAACACATAAAGAAATGGCTTGTATATCAGAAGGTTTTTTGAATTTTATCAAATAACGACCCTGACCCCAACAGCCCTCACAATGCCTTTTCTTGACTGACCCTCATAACACCAACTAATAGAAGTTAGGTATTTTGAATAGCGCATCTGGGCTGAAGGCTGCAAAATGCACATACGTAAAGGTCTTCAGCCTCAGGTCACCTCCATGCTGATGATGTCCAGGTCTTTGTTCTTGACTCCTCTTCCCACCAGCTTGCCTTTTCCCATTCAATCTATCATTGAATCTATCTCTGGTGATCTCAATTTTTGGATGTCCTCAGATCATCTTTCACTTAAGTTTTCCAAGACTCAAGTGATCTGGTTGGGCGCCGACCAGCGGCACTTGATCATGCTTTACTTGCCCAGCGCTTGCTTCAGTTTACTTTCTGGCAAATGTCCATGATCTGGGTGTTATTCTAGACAGTACTCGTTTCCTTTTCTGCACATGTCATGCATATATCTATAATCTCTCTTATCTTTTATCATTTGTGGTATCCATGTGCCATCTGATGACCTGTGTTTTCAACAATTTGTTTTGTCCATGGTTCATGCCTACATATGTTCCCTCACTGTTGTTTTGGGTCTCGCTCCATGCTACATCTGTAATCTCCTAAGGCAAGCTATCTCTGGAGTCCTCTCCACTCTTTAAACTGTCATGACCTTCTAGTAACTTGGTCTTGAATTACCACAGCTGAGCATTGTGCTTATGCCTCTGTTGACTCATTGCAGTGGAATGATTTATTTGTTGTAACTTGTGCTGAAGTCTGGAAAAATGGAGGGGTTGTGGACTTGAGGAAGTCCAAGACATATGAGGTAGAGCTGTACTGATATCACTTTTTGCCGATTATGCCGATACCGATTATTGCCGATTATTCATTTGCCGATACCCGATTATTTTGCCGATTATTACATGTTTCCCAACATGTCCGGTTCCAAAAGATAGACCTGCTGCTACTGCCTATTGTTGTGATACAAGCAAACACTTGCTCCATAGGAGACGTATGCATGTAGTTGGGGACTCATCCTAAGCAGGCAATACAGATTAGACATGCCGCCCGCCGTCAAACTGTGCCCAGGGTAATTAAAGACCAAGGCACGGCTGTCCTATTCACAGCCACCCATTTAGTCTTGTCCTCAGCCACCCATCTAGTCTCGTCCTCTCAGGCGACTGACATGTGTCGGGGAGATCTGATTGGCAGCTAGCATGTATTCATTAGGCATGCCTCCACGATTTACATTCATCGGTTTCTCTGTTGGATTGGCCAGCCGTTTCCTTGGCTTGAATTGGCCAGCCTTTCCTTGGCCCTTAAGCAGGCACTATGACTCACTCTGCATAAACCTATGTTGACACGTTCTCATGGTCTATACTAGCACAGTGGGTGGTCTCACCAATGGTCTGAAGAAGCCATTGGCTCGACGACACAATGTGGGAACGGAATGAAATGCTGTCCTTCGCAGACCCAGTGATGTTGCTGTCGTCATTTTGCTTTTTTAGACTGAAAATAATATTATTAAATAAAAAAATAATTTTAATATCGGTGCCGATTATCTTGCCGATATCCAATTTTGCCGATATCTCTATAATCGGCCCGATTAATCGGTACAGCTCTAAGATGAGGCTGAATTGGATGATGACTGGTGGCTATGGAAAGCTTAAAGAAGAGGCGCAACAGCGAGAGGGGTGACGATATTGGACACTTAAGAGGCAGAGAACAAGAAAATGAAAACTTGATGGCACTTATTCAATTTAGTGCACTGGACAGTAGGTTGCTAATTGTTTTGTTCTGTTTGTCTTCATGCACTAGATGTTTATTCAAAATTTTTATAATTTGTCATCAATGCATGTTTTTCTTTGTAGGTTGTTGATTTGAAGAAGATGTTAAAGGCTAAAGGACTGAGTACTGATGGCAGCAAAGCAAACCTCATGAAAAGACTTTACGAGTCTGGTGATAAAAGTACGTGTATCTTCAAAGTATTGTAGAATGAAAGTTTAACCATAGTGAAAGTCAACTTAAACTAAAACCTTGGACATTTATTTTATTTCTGATTTGTGTTAAATGTGAACCAATTTTACATACAGATTTAGAGACTCTACCAGATCCTTTAAAATATGTAGTATAACATTGGTGTCATGTTAGCTGCATAGAAACTAATGCTCTTGATGCTTGGAAATTGCTTGATGTCACAAGTTCAAGGTATGGGTGAGCAACAGGTAAGCAGGCATCTGTCGGACAGTTTGGCATTTAATAGAACAATGAATCTAGGAGATTACAATGTAATGTAATTAATGATATGACTTTACTTGTGGTTTGTTTTGTTATGTCTTACTATGTAACCAGGCATTTGGATGGCATTCAGCTCATAGGTGTAGTTTGACATTTTTTGATGTAGAGATGTGTAGATAATTATAATCTATTGCTATAAATATATGTTTAGGTCTAAGCGACAATGAAACAAGTCAGGAAAATGTTGATGTAAGTAACGTCAAAGTATTTTAATATTCTTCTTTTGAATCATTTAGTAATCGGTCTGTATTTAATGCAAAATTTCCTTGCTTTTCATCGATCCAGCTTCATATTACATTATATATTGTATAGGATATCAGGGTTGTGTATAATACCTGATATTAAATATTATCTGACAATGTTGATGATGAAAACCTAAGGATTCATGATATAGATACACTATAAAATTGTAAGAGAGCATTTTGTAAATAAATTTCGTATCACCAGAGTGGGCCTTTCTTGGGACAGAAAAAACATTTTATGCTTTATAGTTTAGATTAATCTAAAAATGTATTTTGAATCAATTTAATTTGCTGTCGTACATTTAAGTGTCTTTTTATGACATATTTATTGAAAAGAAAGTAAATCATATGAAATATAATTGCCCTTTTAATCACTCTAACTACACTGATTTCTTGAAGCATTAAATCCAACAAACAGTGTACGCTAACATAAGCTTTGCAGGGTTACGTAATTATGTTAGTTATCTTAAATTTTGATATGCTGGGTTTGCTAGATTCAACTTCTTTCATTGTTGAATCACAAGACATATTCTTAACTTAAGGGTTTTTTTGCAGTCAGTTTAAGTCGCAGCTGTTGAGGTTTTGTGTAGTTGCTAGAGTGTTTGTTTGCCTATTGCACACACACTGATATACATGTGTAAATATACACTGTACGGAGACTTAAGGTGAGCCTGATCCTGGTGTTTTACTCCTCTCACTTAACAATGACTATTGACAATCAACTGAGGTGTATGGTTCATTCTCATTTTAGACTGATGAAGACCTAATTCTAGGAAATGATGATAACAGCGATACAGTTGAAACAAGGAAGTCTGGAACAGTATCTGAAACAAAGGCAGTCGTGACATCATCAATATTGACAGCAGCGTAGGCATTTGATAGCATTTGATAGCAGTTTCATTTCAGCGTAGGCATTTGATAGCATTTTCAGTTTCATTTCAGCATAGACATTTGATAGCATTTTCAGTTTCATTTCAGCATAGGCATTTGATAGCAGTTTCATTTCAGCATAGGCATTTGATAGCAGTTTCATTTCAGCATAGGCATTTGATAGCATTTTCAGTTTCATTTCAGTGTAGGCATTTGATAGCAGTTTAATTTCAGCGTACGCATTTGATAGCATTTTCAGTTTCATTTCAGCGTAGGCATTTGATAGCAGTTTCATTTCAGCGTAGGCATTCGATAGCATTTTCAGTTTCATTTCAGCGTAGGCATTTGATAGCATTTTCAGTTTCATTTCAGCGTAGGCATTTGATAGCGTTTTCAGTTTCATTTTGCAGTTGATGTGCAACATGATTTGTGTACCATCTTTATTTAGTAATCTAGTTAACGAGTTTTTGCTAGTTCTGTTGTTACAATGTTTATATGTTACTTGAGTTCATGTTAGATTGTGTCCTTGGAACAGAAGAATCTGTAGAATTGTCTTACGTTCATTCATTAGTGACATGACAGTATATTGAAGTACATAATCAAGTTTGATGAGTTACTCAAAAGTTCATTGGAAACTTTTGTTGTATAGGGAATCAAATAACACGTCAGCCAAATCACCGACCAGTCTAACAAAGATTTCATTTCCAGCTGAACCTCAGAAAGTGACTGTGACAAATGGAGTAAGTTAATCCTGGCAATATTCTTTTATGATGTTGATATTTGAAACAATTATGTTAACATGCAACAACAAAAATATGTCCTAAATGTGACAGTTGTACAGAGATTTGAAAGTGATTGCTGTCAACAGTGGACATTTAGGGTGGGATAAATGTATGGGTAAGTAAATAATATGGAAACATATAGTTGTGCCACATTTGTTTCAATGGTTTGCCAATATTATCACGGGATTACTTAGATGAGAGAGAGTGAGAGTATGGAAAGAGAGAGGTACAGTATAGAGAAATAGAGTAAGAATCGAAGGAGAGAAAGCATATGAAAATAGAAATAGAAAAATCCAGCAAAAGAGCATTGAAAAAAATGGAGTATGGAAAAGTGAAATACAGCATAAATAGCATGGAAAAATAGAGAGAGGGAGGGTGGGAGAGAGGAACTATAGGAAGATAGCAGAGACAGATAAGAACAGAGTGGAAGTATAGGAAGGCAGGGCAGATAATGATGACTTCGCATATTCAAGAAAATTAGTTAAAACTTTTACTTTGTTGTTTTCTTCAAATTCTTGCTGTATCTTCATTATTTTGTTTTACATTTTTAAGGTTTGTGGATGGCATAATATTTTGAGATACAACTTTTACAGAAAATGGACGAAAGGATAAAAAGATTTGGTGTTGTTTCTGAAGATGTTAAGAAAAAGTCTCGAGCTGAAAGGTAAGCTTCCTATTGTTATATTGAATAATTGCTGCAGTTTTTTATTTAAATTAATTACAACATTTTGTGAAAATACAAATTTTTTTGTTTTTAGTTATATGTTTTTATGAGTTTATTTTTAGCAAATATTTTTTTCATATGTTTTCATATGCTTTATTTAATGCACTTAGGATGGGATGGGCATCGGTTGAGTCGGTTATACATTGGTCGCGCATCGATCTAATAATCGTCTTTACTATGATAATTCGTTTTATTTTTCGTCATTACTTTGGATAATACTTCAAGCTGAGGAGTCGGTCGCCGTGTTCTCGACCATGATTTGCGCTATTTAACGTTTTCTTACCATTAAATCCAAGTTTTTCTCGGTGACAGTTCTGATTTGGAACAAAGGGGATGGTCGTTTCTCTTTCAATACACGTTAAGAAGGGAAACTTCATGTCATCGGTACTACGGTCCGGTGCATCTAGGCTCTACACCTGCTACGTACAGTGAATGTGTACGATAATTGTCAGTCGCTTCGGTATAATAAAAAAAACGTGTTCATTGATCCATACGTCTGTCAGATACCTGGATCCTCTGAACTTTTCTGATCCAATCAGGAAAAACCTCAAAATGGATGACTTTATAGATCTGTTGAGGGATGAAAAGGCGACTGAACCTTTTCTCGAAAGAATTCTCATTCTTATGACACCGGTCATTGATTCCATGTTCGACGCTAAACTTGACAAGAAGCTGGAAATTCTTAACAAGCTTGACAAAATCATCGACTCTTCTTCTCGAGATTCCCCTCAGATACCCTCTTAAAAGGTAATCGACCTTGAGAAAGCAAGGGATGCAGTCTCGAACAGGGTTGATTCCCTTGAGAACAAATTGAGACTCGACAGCTTGATATTTCATGGCCTGCAGCCTCCTCAGCCCCGATGGAGCCAGGTGGTGGCTAGCTCCCTTGGATCAACATCCGACGTGAACCCATCGAATCTCACAGTCGCTCAGTCCATCATTGATTTCTGCAAAACGTCGCTCGGCATCAGTCTATCTTCCAAGGAAATCACAAGTGCCCACAGTTTGTGCCGGAAGGGTTGATCTAATGACTCAGATTCAATCCTTGTAAAATTTGGTAACGTCTCTATAAGGAATGAGATTTATAGAGCACGCTTACAGCTGAAGAAGACGAACCACCAGTCTGGCAATAGGATCTTCATAAACGAAAACTTAACACCCAAAAATGCACAGATATTCGCCAGCACGCGTAAACTTCGCAAAGAAGGGAAACTCTTTGCCACTTGGACATTCAACGGTTCTGTATACATCAGAACCGCTGACAGCAAAGATTCGCCGCCAAAGAAGATATCCTCCATGGATGACCTGCACCAGCTGAGTTCAGCTGTTGGACATGTGTAGAAATAAACATCCTCTCCTTGTCAATCTCAAGTTGCAACTGAAGTCTATCTGTTTCAGGACCTTCCATTCTTCATCACCTGCGCATCTGTGTGTGTTACACATGCTTCTTTTGTTCGCTTAATTACGTACTTGGTCGTTGTCTCTGGACACTGTTAATGTTAATGATAAACCTGTTATCCTGATTGTCCATTCCTCGTCAGCTGTGTATGTGCGCATGTGCCACAGACTTCTTTTGTTTGTTTAATCACGTGCTTTGTCGTTGTCTGTGGACACCGTTTGTGTTAATGATAAACCTGTTGTCCCAATTGTTCAGGCAATTGACACTTGATTGTCAAATTCACGAAAGCATAAAGTCTTATGTATAATTATATTCCTGAGTACTTTATTCTAATTCATGTGTCGAATATGTGTGTTCCATACTTTTCACTTCCTTTTTCTGCTTATTTGATACTTGACACTCCGATTGGGGTCCGGTACTAATTTATTTTGTGTTGTCAACCGATGATGTATGATTTTGGATGGTCTTGTATGATTGTTTGCTGTGCGAGCACGCGAGAGTGATTATGTCTAGTGCAATGCCATAACGCCCCTCAGTTCACCTTCTTGCTAATGGGTATTACTTGAAGTTGCTTGATTCTAATTTACTGTACACAATATTTGCACAACCTATGCTACATGTATATGTGAATTAGTTGTTTTATTTTTTATTTTCTTATGTCCTTATTTCTTATTTATTTTAACTCAAACCAATTATTGGAATAGACGACCTTCGTTTGTTAATTCGCTATAATGACCTTCTGTTAGCTGATAACGAGTACACTGGGTACTCGGGGTGATGGTAATTCACAGCACATGGTGGGGGATGAGATGGAGATGAGGGAGAACGTTATTGAATCCATTGATGTCGAAGTGAATTTAAGCAATTTGCTTTTTAATACTAATGTCTGCCCACTTGATGAGCTTGAAGTCTTGTCTACAACTGAGGTTTTTTCTACTCAATTACATGAAGAGGATCTAGACCCAGACAACAAATTTTTTAACAACTTAGACTGGGGAAGCAACTATATTTCTATGGACTCCTTGGCCGCATCTCTCGGAGGTAACCACACTGCTGCTAGTCGGAACCTGTCAGTGATGCATGTTAATTGTAGGAGTTTATCTAATAAATTAGATGAATTGGAAAATATTCTTGACACACTTCCAATCTCGGCTTTAGCTGTCACTGAAAGATGGCTGACTCAGGAAGTTGAAGATAGTATAACACTTCCACTGTTTAATTTTATTCATAGAGCGAGGGATTCAGGAAGGGGTGGCGGGGTGGGTTTCTTCTTACATAAAATATCAAATTATTGACCTGGAGGAAAAACCCATTACTTTTGAATCCTTATTTCTACAAATCGATTTGGGTAGTAAAAGCGTTTTCTTGGGAGTCATCTATAGACCTCCGGGCCAAAATTTAAAAGACTTTAATTCAGAGATAGAGAAGATACTAGATATGATTAATAAAAGAAAAAACGTAATACTGCTAGGGGATTTTAACATTGATTTATTGAAAATAAATTATCATTCTGATACTGACTTTTTCTATACCTTACTATCATCTTCTCACCTGTTACCGGTTATTACCAAACCCACGAGAATCAATACGTCTTCTGCTACCCTCATTGATAACATTTTTACTAACATATGTCACAATTTGAAGTCTTCTACCATCCTGACTATGGATCTCTCCGATCATCTACCTATCTTTGCGGATTTCTCTCTCAATTTCCCGATTAGAGGATTAACTAAGCTTAACCAGCACAGAAGTATTACGCCTGCAACTAAGGACGAATTTAGGACGCTCCTTACTTCCGTTAACTGGTCTCAAGTATTAATTGCTTCTGAGCAAGGATGCACGGAAATCGCTTACAACATTTTCTTTCAAACTATAAAAGACATTTATGATAAATGTTTCCCGCTTGTCTGTGAATCTTTTTCTCAGAGATCCAAACTCAAACAACCCTGGATGACCCTAGCTTTATTGAAATCGTGTAGGACAAAGAACTCTCTATATAAAAAATACCAGAAATATCCAACTGCTATTAACAAAGCAAGATTTGTCTCCTATAGTAATAAATTTAAAATAATAAAAACGAAGCTTCAAAGGACTATTATGCCAATCAATTTGCAATTCATAATGGTGACCTTAGACAAACTTGGAAAATAATTCGGGAAATTGTGAAAATTAAACGAGAATCTTCTTATATTGAATCATTGTTTAGAAGTGGGGGCACCATCTCCAATCCGAAGCAAATGGCGTATCAATTTAATCTTTATTTTTCCTCCATTGCAGATGAACTTGTCAAAACATTCCTACTACCGATAAATCACCGACCTCGTTCCTTCCTAAACCTCTTCACAATTTTATGGGTGTCCTCTCCACTGATCCAGACGAGCTTTTACGAATGAGTTTAAAAATTAAAAAAACACACCATACAGTTGGTGTGGATGGCATTGATTCCTATATTGTAGCTCCTAACTTAGATCTTATAGTTACTCCATTATCTGCAATTATAAACTGCTCTCTAAGAATGGGTGTACTTCCAAAGCAAGTGAAATCTGCATTGGTAATCCCTATTTATAAAAAAGAGGATATAACTAACCCTACTAATTATAGACCTGTATCTGTTCTTCCGTTCTTTGCTAAATTTTTTGAAAAAGTTATGTACGAAAGACTAAGCTTTTACTTGGAATCTGTTAATTTAATTCACCCAAATCAGCATGGCTTTCAAGCCAAACATACTACTGCCATGGCGTTGCTAGAAATGGAGGAAAAAATATCGTGGACTATTGACCACAACAATTATTCAATAGGGGTATTCATGGATCTCTCTAAGGCCTTCGATACCGTGGACCATATGATCTTATTAAAAAAGTTGCATAATTATGGCGTGCGTGGATCACAGCTCGACTGGTTTGCCGATTACTTCTCCGATAGAACCCAAACTGTAAATTGCAATGGGGCTTATTCCATCACCTGTCCAATCCACCACGGCGTTCTGCAAGGCTCAAATTTGGATCCACTCCTATTCTTGGTCTATATTAATGATTTGGCCCTTGTTTCTTCCCTGCTCTTCTGTATTCTATTCACTGACGATACGAACCTATTCTACTCCCATTCTTCTTACCATATCTTAATCGATACGCTGATAATTGAAATGGGAAAAGTATCTAATTGGTTCTTAGCCAATAAATTAACAATTAACATAGATAAAACCAATTTTATATTATTTAATTCCCATAGGAAAAGTGTACCAGCAAATGTCTTGCTCACATTTAATGGTACTCTGCTTACCCAAACCTCCTCTACTCTAGGAGTACAAATTGATGCTAATTTAAAATGGAAAAGTCACATTGACCATGTCTCGGTGAAAGCCCCCAAAAACTTAGGCATATTACGAAGAGTCTCCAATAATCTACCAATAGCAATCCGCAGGCAACTCTATTTCACTATGATTCAGCCATGCTTTGACTACTGTAACTTGGTATGGGCCTCAAACTACCCCTCCATCGCTCTCCGTAAGTATTTACTAGATTCCAATAACTGTTAACAATTAACTTTGATGTTCATAGTATTATTACATTTATAATTCCTATTTCACTGGACTTCCTCTTTTCTTCTTTGGTAATAGTATGTTCCTAATAGAATTTCTTATTAATTTCCATACTATATTCTCGTCTCCTCCATATTCCTCCGCTGTGCGCTAATGATCAGTAGTTAAGTTTAGTTAAGAGTGTTATATTATTTTCTATATTCTCTTTTTATTTTTTCTTATTCTTGACAACAACGCTTACTTACTTACTCTCTTCTTTCCCTGATATATATATATATTATCTTTAATTTAACCAGATTCTTCACTGCCTATCTGTATTAGTGATTACAAGTATTTTACAGTCTTTTGTTGGGGTTCCCTCTAGCAGGATATTTTCCCTTGGGTCTCCATGGTATCCCTCATTCTTCCAGTTTATGTTGTGCTCTGTTATACCTCCTTTAGCGAATTTTTGTGCTTCTATTGCTATGAAGCCAGTTTATTTTTGTGCATGTTTTTATTGTTGGATATCAATAAACGAGTTATATGGATTTTCCTGAGTGTTAATTGAGCAACTCTGTTAATAAATTATTCTATATGATCAACTTTTCAGGATGTGTGTAGTTTGTTGATCAAAGTTGGGTATTTTGTAGGTTTCAGATAACTGCTCCAGCTTCAGATGAAGTCTCAGCGAACAACAGCACTACTAACACTTCTGTGACAGCTGCTGAATCCGTCCCAGTAATAACAACCTTTTACTTGGTTCCATGAACTAGCTAACAGTTATTGTTTTGTTTTACTGAAAATTTACCCTCAGCTGTCCTTTGATTCAAGAATCACACATGCAGGGGTGGTGCAGGACCACAAAGTAGTGTTGATCAACCTCCATCTCCCAATGCCTCCTAGCTCTCTTCCTCCTCTCTCACTGACATCAAGGCTGTCATCTTGGGAGTAGTTATGTATGCAAGAATACATTTCTGTTAATTGCCATTGCATGAACTTGCTTCAGGCCAAGAAATTTTTCAGCACAGGGCCAAAGAAATTGTGGTATTTGTAGCAGTCATAAGGAATGATGCTCTGACAAGTTGTTGATCATTAACTCCCAAGCCTCTGATGACAAGCAATTTTCTTTGAGAAAATGGTAATAAACATCAGTTTGATAGTTTGTACAATCTGTAAAAAAATGCCTTGTTATGCTTTGTTCCTAATTTGGAAATCTCAGATTAGTTTTTGAGAAATCATATTTAACACAGGCTGCATTGTTTTCACAGTCGCTTTTGGTACTCTGTCCTTGTTAAAGGCTTAAAGTACAATAGCAATATGGTAAGCAATGTTTTGCTTGTGTTATTATAATTTAGTTTCTTTTCATTATTCATATGTTTTATTCAAATTTTCAGAAGCCAACGGAAGCAATGTTGAAAAAGAGAGCCGAAAGATTTGGTATAACAGAATCCTCTGTCCCGGCAAAGGTTAGTTAGTTATTTAGGTAGAACATAAATTATTCAGTTAGTCATTAGTGTCGATAGAGGATTCTAGCACGTACCTGTTATGCTTGAACTTGAAATAAAAGTCAAGGCAACTAGAGAGGATTTTCTTTTGGTGCTGCAGATTTATAAGCACTTCTTTGGTTTGCTCATGTTCAAATTTCTTTGCGGTGACAAAACATATTGCTCATTTTATAAGACTTTCAGGCTAACATGTTGGTAGAGGGCAGAATAAATTATTCAAAATAGAAATGTTTCGTGTATGGTCATCCGACTATGTTACAATTCTTTCCAACCATTAAACTGTTTGAAAAATCAATTTTTCACTCAACGTTGATGAGCAACGTGACTCAATAACAATGACTGTTGATCAAGGGAAAGTGTGTCATGTTCTGTGCTAAGCTATCTGCATGTAGCATTTTGTTATGATCACTATTTAGATCATCTGTTTTAGCTAGATACGTCCTTGCTTTAATTTCAGTCAGGGGACTTGCTGAAGAAGCGAGCTGAACGATTTGGTGGAGGTGCTTCAGCAACAGCTTCACCTGAAAAGGTGAGCATTAACGATGCTGTCAATATTTTGGGTTCCAAACACAAATTACGGACAAAAGAATGTTTTACAGTCTGTAAGTTCCCCAAAAGAAGGTTTGCATTATTTCTGGAGGTTTTGTGCTGGATTCTGCTTGCTGTAACCTTTGCTTATCCTGGTTCATCTTATGAACAGTTATGTTGACTTAAAAGTATGAAAATAAATGACCTTGAATCCATCCAAATCCGACTATCAGTGTCTACGAATGCAGCAAGTAGATGAATTGAAAAGGTTTCTAAACGACCTCTCCGCTCCTTGGACTGGCATGTTTTTTTGTTCCATGAGTTAGGACCACTATGGCCCTAAACTAGTGCTTTTACCACCATTGGTCCTCTCTATGGACTGCTTTTCTTTAATTCTACCATTGCCAGTCTTTCTGGGTCTCTTCGTAGATTCTTCTCTCTACTTAAACTGTTTTCTATTCATGAGTTTGTGCTGAGAGCTCTACCTAATTGCGGCACTATATAAATTAGTAAATACAATGCATGCTGTACATATGTCTTTCACAATTTCTTTGGTCTGCAGAGTTTGTTGGACACAGTTACGACTCATCGCTTCGTGATTCCGTTTCACCTATAGGCTGTTGTTGTAGTGTCTTAACCTGCTTTCTTTTCTGACTTTTGATCTAAGTATCTTGTGCTTTGGAATGAACGTGATTTTAATTAGTACTGATAACTGATTGTTATCTGGGCATTTTTGTAGTGATGTCATAGAGGTTTTCAGATGTGATTTTGTTGGAATATTTACTGCATATAGTATTTTCAGATGATTGGATTATGTGAATCATGTGGTAATAATTTTATAGGGTGTTGAAAAAGATGTCATGCTGAAGCGGAAAGCAAGATTTTCCACATCGTCTGATGAAGGTAGCAAAGAGGTAAGCAATAACTTATTAACAGGAATTTTTAATTTTGACAGATTGCGTGCGTTTCACCTTTTATACAACTGTTAATCAAAAGCTTCAGTGTAATGATTTAGAGTTCTCACTGTTATTTTGTTTAATAATCAATAATTAATATTTGGAAGAAGACTCATTGTGCTCATATAATGTTCTGCTTTCGCTATCAACAGAATGAACTGCTGTACACGTATTTAATGGTTCTTGCTGAACATGTTTATGACTATCACAAAATATACCCAGAGTACAATTACTTTCTTTGAGATGAACCATTTAATCCACTAACTTACTTTTATTTGACTTGCTGCTAAGATTTGAATTTGAACCAAGGTGTCACTTTATCTTGCACACAGATTATCTTAATATTCTTGAGTTTCTTTTGTGTGTTTACTAAGTTTTGTTGAAGTGTTACTTGGTTGCAGAATAAAGAAAAATTGTAAAGGTTATGATGTAATTTGTTTGAAGTTGAGTGATATTTAAAATTGTTTGTGTTTGAAATTGCTCTAAAATGTGTTTTTCTTTGGTTGTATTTTGAAGGCGAAGAAGCAGAAGCGTGCTGCAAGATTTGGCATTGAAAATTCTTAAAGTGGTGATTATCTGGCTGAGGAGACTACATGGCCTGATTGGTGTGAAACAGCGATTGATATAAAATAGCGCTGTTAACTGGAATTCAGAACTTTGTACACATTCGTAAAACAAGTTTTATTTTATATGAAGTTCAGTGTTTTCTTGACATCTGTAATCTATCTTTATGTCCTTTATTTGAAGAATAGAAGTCTTAGCTGTCTTAAACTTTAAAATAATATTTACCCATAAGAGTATTTTTATGCTCAGCAGAGGTCTTTGGACAAAGAACCTAACAGTTGTCCTCTTTGCATTGATAATTTTTACAGATATTTCTGTTGAGCAAAATTTTCCTTTTGTCAGTTAGAAATTGGCATTTTCTTAATTTAACAAGACTTGTGAAAGGCTGTACCATTATTTGACATATGGCCATAATGCTATTTCATGATAATAGGTCTTGCTATGTAGATCAATTGCAAGTAGCCACCTCTGTCACAATCATAAACTGAATTTGCTCAATGCAAGTGGGAGAACTGGTATTTAATGAAAGCAGTGTCTGGTTGAGCTCCATGTAATTTGTAGGCTGAATACTGTTGAGTCAACATCTGATTCCATGTGTATATGCATTTGCAAGCTGTTTAACAATGTCAATATGGTCATATATCATCCATGTGCAGGGCACAAGTTCATCTTACAAAGCAACTAACTTGTTCACTTGGTGTATCTGGTTCAAAGTCCCAGTTGTGGCCATTCTGGGTCTTTTATTGTGTGTAGATTTTGAGTGCCAAACAAAGATGGTAACGGAAATCAGAAGATGAAGACTGCCCGGGTTCTGCTTAGTTTGCCTTGATAATGCTGTATATATCCAGCAATTAGTCAGGCTACATCATAGATTATCATGTTCTCTAAGTTACTAAGTTTTATTTCTGTCCAGGTGATGGTAATGACTGTCAATATCAACTGGGATTATAATATTTCTAATGGTACGCATATGAGGTTCCAGTTAATTTGCTCTTAAATGTTACGTGGAATGAGCGATATACACGAGATTGGAGGAGACGACTTCGGTCAAGTGTTTTGTTGGTTGTTGCATAGACTCTTGATGGTTTCACTTTTGTCTACTGGATTTTTTGTCATAAATGAACCGTCAACATTGTATTTCTGAATTTTTAAATTTTGAAAATTATCGAAGATTTTTATACCATTTGGATAGTCTTTCTATGAACAGTCAAAAGTTGTTAACATTTGCCATACCGGGTGTCATTGTGACCTCAAATGAATTGGTAGGCTTAACCCTTTAATGACCAGTGTTATTGATTATCACTTTAGTACATGCTGGTCGTTAAAGGGTTAAGCTGCCTAGCACAGTCAAACATCAACAGAGCATGCAGTGTTAACCCTTGCTTTCTGTATACTTTTGCTTTCACGCCGTTAAGTCCTGCCTTCTGGTGATCAAAATAGATTGAAATTTGGGTCTTTTGTTTCCAGCTGATTAAACCATATTGTTACAAGTTTAAATATTTATAAGTTTTGAATGTTGCATTATTTAGCATAACAGGAGATTTAAATGCTTGGTAGTTGAAATTGAAACCATTGAGAGCTTGTAGTTACAACACACTGAATCTAAGTGTCTGCTTCTCCAGTCTCTTATAGACTGTGCATTCCACATATATAACTTAACATTGTGGGCTCTTCTGATCATGCTTTTGGTATAGACTGTTGATGTTGGTTGCAGTTTCCCATAATTGAGTGGACACTGGACAAGTGATGCCTTTGTTGTAAACTGACAAGTATCATAAATGCACAAATACTAATGCATGTATTATGTGTTTCATTACAACTAAAATACATTACAATTAATTTGTTTTGAAAACCTAGCTAACACTTGTGAAGAATTCTGTTGGTAACATAATGCTTGTGGGTGCTGACAACTGTGAAATGAATTGCTATGAACTTGGTTTGTGGTTGTTAATGTTTGTGACTTCAAAGCTTTGCTTTTAATTAAAACAGTGAAGATACAAAACAAATTATCGAAATGCCGTGTGGGTGTTTACGTTATGCTCAAGCGTTAAATTCGAAATGTTATCTGTGTGATAATTCAGTAGTCTTGCTCATGTATTTAGTGAATGTTTGCACTATCCGGAGGAGGAGGAGGAATAGATGAGAACAGGAAAGGTGTACTATGCGTGCAATGGTGAACACTGAAAATGATCTACATGAATCCAGATGGCATACAAGTGATGAGGCTGGGAGTGTCTCATGGTTTCTGTTGCAGCCATTAAAGGCTAAAGACATCAGAATTGCTTTAGTTTAAATAATGTCTTGTTTAAATAATGTCTTGTTTGAATAATGTCTTGTAAGAAACAATTTCTTGTGCATTATCAGTTTTCTTAACTTTGCTTTTCTATTTGTACGCACCATGCACACAAAGGGAATCAGCATATTAAAACTTTAGCATCGCTAGCTGAAGAAAGCTCGGTTTGTTATATACATATCTAAGATGTCTGGCATGTGATGGTGAGGTGAACATGCGCGGTCTAATAACATGAGATCATTAAAGGTTGCTCAGAAAGGCAATTGCTTTGGAGGCCTATGGCTAACACGTGGCAATAGTTTTGCAGAAGAAGCATTCTGGTGAACTAGCACTCAGGTGCAACGGGATGACTAGTATACTACTCCGTAAATGTTACGTAAGATGAAGTGCTATGGTTTCCTTCACTTGTCCGCCCTGGAGGACACCAGGCTGCTGCTTAAGGCTGTCACCACATACCCCGAACCATGTGCTGCGCAGTCGACTACCAGAACATCGAAGATCAATGTAGCCTACTCTCTTCGAAAAAAGAGTCCACGAATATCTATAGACAAAAGACGACAATGTCTTTCTGCCTTGGCTATTATATAAAAGTATATTTGATTTGACCCCAGAGTACTATGCCAATCCCGAGTTCTCGATATAACTTCTCCATGTAAATCTAGCTGCGGCCGGATGTGTCAGCTTGATGTTCTCTAGTGAATTAAACTAATTATTTGTATGTATGTATATTTTTATGTATGCATGCTATATATGTATGCATGTATGTATGTATGCAGGCTATGTATGCAGGCTATGTATGTATGCATGTATATATTTATGTATGTATGTATGTAGGCCATGCATGTTTCAAATTCCAATGGAATTTATTTTCATGTAGAATCAAGAAATGACAAAATCAGACGAAGTTGATGCCGATTATTAGATCTAAAATGTCACATCAAGTGCTCACAATTTAGGCTAGTAGCCGAAGTAATGTACAAGTCTTTTTTACGACTGGCTGAAATGCCGCGACAATGTAACGGACGGTTAAGGTGTTGGGTCATCACCAGTATGAGCCGCGTTCGAGTCCTGTGTTTGTCATAATAAAACCGACAGCCCGCAACTGCAGAACTGCGCATAACGTCGGATGCCATCATCTTCGATGTCAGCTAGTGCTTCTTGAAATCGTAGTTGACTTAGACTTAAACCTCTGAGCAGCATTTAAAATACCACTGTTTTGAGAAAACTTCTTTTGCAGCTATTATCCGGCTTGTTACAAGCCGGGCAACGGCTGCAAAAGAAGTTTTTTCAAAATCCAATTTGTTAAAATGCTGCTCGGAAGGTCTAAGTCAACTACAAGCGTTGTTTTGGCTGACCATGTGCACGGTCATCAGCAAACAAACAAATGACGCTACCCGGAATAAAAGTTATTCTAATGTTTCAGAGGAATTATTTAATGGTGTCCTATTTGTGTCCATTGGTAGGCGTCAATGAGAGAGCTTGACCCATTTTTGACCAATGGTTATAGGGTGAGAATAGTTTACAGATTAATATGTCCGCCATTTTAAAGAAAATATTTGTAAATCTTTAGTTTTGTTTTTGGATTATTTTCTACTGGTAAGTGACTTAATAAAAAGAGTACTGAGAAGTGTTAATTTTTTGGTAAATGGGTGTACGTAAGAATTTTACCTTAATATGTCGGTATGTATTTAACTGCTTGTGAGCAATGACACTACATCAGTCGGTGAGGGATATACTTACGGGCGAAATTGCTATTTAATATCTGTTGTGCCTTACAGTGAAACCGGAACAATTCATATTGTGCATTATGACAGCCTTAGTCGAAACGATGAATATTAGTAGGCTGTTCGATTAGCAGAGACAAGTTTGTAAGCTTACGCGAAATATTTGGTTGTCAGATATATATCTTTTAGTGTGTATAATAGAGCATAAAAAATGTGCAGCAGCACCGACAAAAGGGAGTTCATCTGTTGGAAAAGTTTAAGGCGACATACCTGGTGACTTTGAAGATTTTGGAAATACATAACTTTTGCATTGAAAGTTTGGGCTTCATTCAGAAATTATATATGCCAATTTGGTAAAATCTATTTTAGCGTATTTTATTATGCCGTGGTACTTCTAGTGTATTTTATTATTTGACGTAGATGTCCAACTGTAGCTTAAATGGAGACAGGATCGATGAAAAAGTATAATGTGCCAGCAGAAACTGGATTGGCATAAGAAATTATGCTTAAATGGAAGCTGGGTCCAGGGATGTGGTCTCGAGACTGCGGTCTTGGTCTCGAGACGGTCTCGAGACCGGAAAACTGTGGTCTTGGTCTCGAATGCATCGGTCTTGGTCTTGGTCTAGGACAATCGGTCTCGGTCTTTTTCTCGAATGTGTCGGTCTCGGTCTTGGTCTCATAGAAACTGTCTTGTGATTGGTCTCCGTCTTAAATTTACATATCATATACTACAAGTTATTTATAGTGTGATATTTTTAGGCCCAAGCTGAACTCGCAAAAGCTAAGAGTGGTGGTTAAAACTGACCATTATTAAGATTAGTATTACTATTCTTTAGCGATGAAATTAATGTTTTGAGTGTGTTATTCCGTTTTAACGTCTTAATAAATTGAATTGAGCGTCAGTCTTGGTCTTGGACCTCTTGGTCTTGAGTTTTTGGTCTAGTGCCCAACACTGGCTGGATCAATGAAATATCATGCTTGATTGATGGACATGGAATCAATGTAAACAAGGTCGTGTACGCGCGCAAAAACTAAATTGATAAAAAGAAATTAACCTAAATGAAAGCTGGATTGATGATGAGAAATATGCATGAATGTAAGCTGGATCGATGAAAATATCATGCATAATTACATGTTCGATTGATGACAAAATGGTGTTGCAATGGAATCTAGTGGAATTTCTGATCAACATTTTGTTTAATTAAATACTCTAAAACACACTTTTAAAATTCTTTTCATCGATCCAGCTTCCATTTAAGCTTAATTATTAGCATCAATACAGTTTCTACTTAACAAAATGCACGATATAATGAAGGAAATAATTCCTAAATACGCTAAAATACACCGCAAACAGGCGAGGTAATAAAATACTCTAAAATGCACTTTTGCCGCCAATTTACTAGTCCGTTTTTATGTAAATTTATGAAACCGAAACTCTCATATCAATGATAGTTATATCGTATTGATGTAGTTCTTAGATTTTTAATAACAATAAGTGAAATTGTTTACCTTGTGGCTGGTTAATTTTTGTGTATGAAATGTACTTTATGGTAATGATTTTGTTTTTTAACTTGTAGATGACATGGTTACGTTTTGAACTGAGATGACTGTGGCAGTTATTATGACCTAAAAAGATTTTTGTGGAATCATGTATGAGGGAAAGAACATTCACTTTTCACCACTCGATAACAAGCCACTCTGCTCGTACAGTGCCAAGGTGTGCAAACAGCGGCGCCTGAATGGATATTCACTCTGCCTGCGTCATGTACTGGAGGATCCAGGCGCACCATTTAGGCAGTGCTTGTATCAGGCAAGGAACAAGCAGCAGTGTACCAATCCCATTCACAAAAACAACGATGCACAGTAAGTGTCGCAGACCTCCTCTTGTATTCAAAAAATGTGTCTATGGTTCCTCGTTCGACCAACAGACAGATGGTACTATTATATACTTACTTGCTTTTCTTTCCAATCCAATTAACCTCTGCCACTTGGTATATGCTGGATGAGATTCAATGCTGTACAGTTTTTAATTCCTTTCTGCCTCTGGAAAGGCTTGCTTTGCAAATTGTGAAAGTCGCTTTAGAATCATCGACTGCATTGACTTTAAAGTATGTCCAGATATAACTCTAGTGTTTACACATTGTTAGTGATTGTTAGAAACTTTTAGTTTATTTTGAATGCACGCTGCATAACAATTGGCGAGCTTGGCTGAGTCCATTATATGTGGGTCTGATCCGGTGCAATGCAAAATATTGGACCACTAGAATGACTAGATGCTGATAAATTTAGTGAAATCTATAGTTATGTAACTGGATGCCTCAATAACCCTTTAATGACCAACGTTATTTATTATGCCTTAGGCTTTACTATGCGCTGGTTGTTAAAGGGTTGACTAATTAATTGGCATATCTATGACAAAATTATGATTGGAGTTTATGTAGATGTACACAATTTTATATAGGAATCATATGACCTAATGTCGTAGCCCTGACCATTATTCGATTAATTGATCAAGTGAAATTCGTTGCCACTGCTACCCATTTACGCCACATGTCTACTTTGCTGTATAATTTTTTACAAAAGACTAAGTGAGAATAAAGCATTAATGTTAATGAAAAGAGTAATGACACTTGGGCCCACGTGTATGGCGGATTTTAAAACGGTCATAGCGTTAGTCTAGCTTTGGGCTCAAAGACGGACTTTGTAGGCTGATTTTTGAGACTACAGGAAAATGGCGTTATATGAACGATTCGTTGGTCCCAAATTTGCTAGTCAGATACTTGGATGGGCGTGGGAAAACCCAGCATCAATGGCTCGTGCAATTATGGCTAGTTGCGCATGCACAAGCTATTTATAGGATATTTTTGGACTTGATCTGGCAAAAAAAATTTTTATGCTCATTGTTTTAATTAATAGACGATTTTGTTAAAACACAAATGTCACTGTTATTGCAATATTACTCCTCCGCCAAAATTACCATGCATAGATTACGATTGCCTTACTCAACTATTATTGAACTTGCATGTGGGAAAAGTTAGTTCAACCATTGCAGGCTAAAGGCCGTGTGTTCGGCGATGCGATGTATACACCAGTGTTAAAACTCCTGATTAAATGAAGATCACCGATAATAATTATCATTTTGTGATGCCGAAAAAGTAGAAAATAATTAAGTTGATCATCCGACAGTAGCAGAGTGAACAACGATCTCTCTTAAACCTTCCTTGTAGTCGGAAAATTCGACGAAGTGGACCAATCGAGACGGCGGCCACCATTTTACTTCATTAGGCCTGACTAGTAGATTTACACCTGCCTGCCAGGTGAACTAGCGCTAGTCGGGTTTTAGAGGACTTAGGCGTCTCCAAGAATCCCCATACACGATGATCTAGTTCTCTAGTCGTGTTTACAGCGAAAACTGGTCCGGACTTGGACTTAGGCCCATTTTCAAAGGCTTCATACACGTGGGCCTTGGTATATAAAGGAAATATTACTGTTGAGTTTGACAGAAGTAGCTAGAAATTTTTTATGTTATAACTTTGTTTCTGTTTGGTGTTTAGGTTTTGTACAAGTCATCTTCAGCTGTTGGGCTTGATTCCGGTTGGTGCTAAATCGTGCTCAAAAGCCAACCGTGAGGGAAAGCTAATAAAAAATGGCCTGCACAGCAGTGGCAGTCCTTGTCAGAAGGACCAACTGCGAAATAAGACCAAGACCTGTGACAACATTATCAGTATAACCGAAACGCAATCTGTCGGAAGTGATCCGTATACGTTTTCGGATGTCGACCCACCAAAGACTTCTAAATCTAGTCCACCTTTACTGAGCATGGTTGCCGATGTTAGTGGAATGCGTAGCTGTTTAACCGCCATATGCTCGGGTGGCACCAAGCCGGCTGTGCCGCAGGAACCAAACAGATCCATTCCAATTTCCAGGCTTTATCCTGAACTTGTGGAGAAGCTGGAGAGTGACCGGAATAAGTCTCATCCGAGGCCTAAGGCCATGCGAAGTTTGCGAACTGCAAGCACTCCGGCAAGTCGTAATTCGCAGAATCGAATAAAATTAAAAAAGTATAGCAGTCCTTCAGGTGTTATGTCAACTGTTAATTCAGTTGAATCACTTGTTCCAGCTTCTTGTTTGTCAACTCTGATGAATCAGTCAGTAGTCTTGTCAGTGTCATCGTCGTCGTCATCAGCAGCAACTTCTACGGGTTTGTCGACTCCTCTGTATAACTCGGTTGGCACGAAACTGGACTCGACTGATGAAAAAATGGCTGCTAGTACTAATAGTTCAGACATGAAAAACACGACGGTAATTTCGCCCAGTCCGTGGTTGCTGCCTGTGTTTGAGCATCCGCTGGCGCCACAGCAGGCGGTGCCCATCATGCAGACATTTTCAAAAGCTCTTCATGGTCTGCTGAATCCAGTGAAGTCATCTGTACAGTCACCACTGACAACCAGTGGCACGCTGCAGTCGACTGTGGCCCATCCTCTGCTGCGTTCGCAGTCGGAGCCTCAGCGGCCTCCTGAAAAAGGCCTGTTGCTGCATCAGGCACCAACCGTAACGTCATCAACAGTCAGTCAGAGGCTGGCATCTCTGGATCTGAAATTGGCCGGTACTTTAGTTCCGCCTCCTTCTCTGGGATTGCTACGGGTGAACCAAGGAGGCTCGGCGCTGCCAGAGACGACATCTGCTTCAAACTCACAGCCGTCTGCAGCTGTGGCTGCGGAAACGGTGTCTAATTTCATAAAAACTCTGCCAACTGCTAATTCTGATGATGCCCAGTCAGGCAGTGGCTCGAGGATAATTCATTTTGTGCGACCAAGATCTAAAGCACATCGTTTTTCATACAAAGAAGCTAACAGTCGAATACACAGGAAATGTGCTTTGAAAATTTATTTAGACCACACAGCTCGAGTTACGGAAAACTCAAATCTCCTGCCTATTGGTAAGAATTCGTGTTTCCTAGTAGTCTTTCAGTGTAGGTTTCCAATTAAGGCTACCATCAGTTGTGTTGAGCATTTATACCACTGATACAAAGCATGTATGTATGTATAATTTATTACCGAAGTTTGATACCGCCCTTCTTCCAAAATTTGTTGCTCTGAAGTGCACACACACACCTTGACTGCGCAATTGCAGTTGTACTGCAAAGCAATTGTGCACGAAGGACTTGCTCAAGGTCCCGGCACAGTGATTTCTCCGGACCGCTCTGACCACTTTGCTACTTTGCTACACAATACATGTTTAGCACAGTCTGCTCTGATTTTCTCTGGCCTTAAGACTGTCCTGTTTGACCGTGGTTGGGCTGGGAGCGCTTCTGAGTAGAAGACCTTCAAGGGGCGCTATATAAAATGCTGTAATAATAATAATAGTAATAATATGTATGTATATGCCAAGGCACTTGATACATTGCCTTCAAGGCTTTACTACAGTAACTGTGCACACTGCTAACGAATTAAGGAATAGATTGCTGCGTGTGGTCATTTGAAATCATTTTTATATGAAAGGGGAGATTATTCTAGGAATAGGCCGTGATTCTGAATTTGTGTGGGCTTGACCAGCAAAAGTTCTGCCGTAAATGGCTAAATCCTGTGAATACTTGCCCACATCTTGGACCTTACAACATGCAGAATCCACACTTCTTGCTAATCATAGTGACGTCATGAGTTTCTCTGCTGCTTTTGATGTGTTGTCGCGTGAGAATTATCTTGTCGTATCTCCACTTTCATTTGAAAATGCGTTTAGAGTTGATATGTAGTGGGCAATATGCTATCTTTCTTCAGTTTAAATAACTAAGAGATACGAAATGTCGTTTTAAAGATATTCTTCAAAAACTAACTGTCGTATCTCCTGCATCCAGACACCATTTATCGTACCTCCAGTGTTGTATGGAGTATGCATGGTGTATCAGTGTCTTTGTCTATGTCCAGAAAAAGCTCATCATTGATTGGACACAGGAGATCCAACACGCCGGATTATAGTGCAGTATATCCAGACAACTTAAAAACTTTTCCTTAAAAAAATTCGCACTATACCTATGAACAAGTAAACAAAAACACTCATTAATAACTTTCTATTTAGGATATTCGCCAAGATAGTTCTCTCGTGATGCTTTCCCGCTGAAACTTCATACTCGTTTTTCTCAGAATTTTAAATTTTGGAGATTCGCCAAGAGACTTCTCACACGATGATATGTCGACATTTATAGTGCTTTGCATTGTCTCTAGTCCTGGCTTAGGGTCAGCAATCCTGTGCTAGAATGGTTTGCCACATATCTTAGTCCAGCCACTCAGTCTGTGTATGTAAAGGATTATTTTTGACCCAACTGGTGTGTTTTGAATTGTGTTCAATGAGTTCCTGAGCTCGGTCATTTTTTATTTACATTATACACCAGTTGACTCATTTGGTGAGTACATTCATGACATGATGCGTTTGGTGTGATTTCTCATGGGTATAAAGCTTATGTCAGGCTTTGGTTTTGTGGCAAGTCTCTATGACTACTGTAACTCGCTGCTGATAGGTATTATGATGTTTAGAATTCTTTGAGTGGAGCCATTACTGTCAAAATATGAACATGTGAAAAGGAAGAACAGTCTAAGTGGACTAATCTTCTGGATAAAACAGAGAAAAAATCTGTGTCCACGACCATTTCATAATATTTTTTATGGTAATCCGTTGATTCAGAGCATTTATATAGCACTTACCTCTTGAAGATACTTTTTCAGTAAGTCTACAAGTATCTCTGGAACAGGCTAGATGACAGGGCTAGTAGTTCCAGGCACAGGGACTGGAAAATAGTTCCAGGCTGAGGTGCCACATTGTCAAAGTTCTGGAATTGGGCCATAGTAGAGCGCATAGGCAGAACAACCCTAAGGCCGCAAATGGATGATCACAAGGAGACCCATGGATGCATTCAAGCAGGAGACCAGAGAGTAGGAAAACTCAGCTAGGTTGGGGCCACCCCAACGTGGCAATTAGGGGAAGGGTTTTCAAATGTCTACGCTGTTAAATGGGAGCCAGTGAAGGGAGTCCAGAATAAAGCCTGAGATGTTAAAGATGTTGGAATGTCACAGCTGAGCAGCAGTGAGAATAGACTGAAGTTTGAGAGTATGGGACATCTTGGGGCAAATGTACACAGCATTCCCAAAGTCCACCCAATTGCAAATCAGAGTAGTGGCTCAGAATAGTGGTACTAGCATCAAGTGAGAAAGATCTGCAAATAGAATGAAGTTGGCACAGATGGTAGAAGCAAGATCTGGAGACCGACTTGACGTGATCAGTGTAAGTGAGGGTAGGTTCCAAAACTATTTCCATATTCATGAACAGAACCTGGAAATAACTGGGTGGCAAACCTGATATGGAGAAAAGCTGTACTTATCCAGCTGAAGGCGACCAGGCCACTTGAACTGTGTGTTCTAGGGTCCAGTTGTGAGCAGGTACAGAGCCAAGCATCTAGGGCAGATAAGGTAGAGCTAGTGCAACAAATAAGTATTATACATTAGTAATTAGGAATGAACTGATTGTCAATTTAATGCTGAGTCCGAGTACCGAGTTTTGTGAGATGACTGGTACCAACTAGTCCGAGTTTAGAATATCTTAAAATGTCTTATTCTCTTGATTTTTAGTTTAGCAGTTTGCCAATGTATGAATTTTTATATTTATGAAATTTTTGGTTTTGCCTCTGTTTACACTAGGTAGTAGTTTTTAGTAATTTAGTTAAGTCGATTGTCATTTTGTAAATTAAAAAAATCCGATTTTAATTTTCAAAACAAAAATTGGTAATGCCGTTTTTCTAAAATCAAAACTTAGACCTCTTATTTGTCTGAGTTTATGCCAAACTCAGCCGAGCCGAGTTTTGGTTCATCCCTAGTAGTAATGAGGTTTTAAATTGATTAAAATTCTATATGATGACTGCTCAGGCGTGTTGGATGCAGTTATTGGAGCGAGTTTTAAAATTGTTATCGATTAGAATTAGCAAAATCTTGTACATGCCAATCAGTATGAATTGGCTGTTTGTCTATTCGATAAGTTGATCAACTAACTAATTTGCTGATTGATTAGAACTGCCTTCTCAAATATGTTTATTCATTAGAATTAGGTGTTTTTGTAATCAATTAGCTAATTGTTGAATTAACTAATCAATTAGCTGTTCAACTAGCTATCCATCTTTGGTTGGATGATGTCAATTTGAACTAAACCCTGTTTTCAGTACAGTGCCACAGGAAATTCCTAAAAGTTCATTCTTATTAGGATATCTATGTTTTGATATAAATCTTTAGATTTTCATATTGTTGTGGCATATGCTTTGACATTTTGAATAATTTACATATTTGCAGGAGTCGATAGCTCCGATGACGACGATGACCTTGATCATGAGCTGCCATGGCAACGGCTGTGGAATGATCTTTCATCTGATGAAGGCGAAGGAGACTTTGAGTAAACCTCTCTCTTCATTGTTTGACCATTAGATGAAGCTGGCCCTTTTCAGAATGATTTTCCTCATTTCTCTACTTATTATCAATGCCAGGTGTTCCAGGGTTTCATCTTTATTATTATTATTAATTAATTAAATTTTTAATGCTCCCATGGTCACACCAAAATGTGAATCCGAGGCGTGAATAGTCAGTTGTCAGGAAAAGTTGCACTTATATTTACAATTCCTTGAAAGCCAAGTGAGAAATACTGACTTTTGAGCCATTGTTTGAAGGATGTGAATTTGATGTGAAACTTAGCAGTCCAACACGCTATTCTTTGTTTCTATTCCTCGAAATGAGTGACTACGAATTAAACTTTTCGTTCTTGAGTAGCAACAAGCCAATGAATTCCTCCTCTTAAGCACATGTCAACAACTCAGCAGATTTGATTGACTAATGTCTCTTCAGTTAGATGAATTGAGTATTCATCCTTCCAACACTCTTTCATATATTGTGCAGTTTGGGTATAACGTATGACTCCACCCGTCCTTCTCTGACCATGTGCAAATCAGCTTACGTTGCATTTTGGGTATTTGTAGAATCAGATCTTCATGCATCACTGGTGTTTGAGTCATACTAGCAACTGCTCTTTTTCTTTATCGTCTTGACTACCGTAACTCACTTCTCATGCTCAAAGAGATAATATGCACAAACTGGAAATGTTTAAATGTTTAAACTGAAAAAAGAGCCATGTTACAGAAACCCATAACAGTCAACAACTGCATCAATATTGAGCTCATTACACTGGCTGGTCTAAAATCTATCTTATAGTTAACAAACATTGCACTCAAATCTGCTGATTTATCTCTGATCCTTGCTGACCTCTCCTACCAGCAAATACTGCACTTAATCAGTGGATATGCTGCAGTTGACTGTGCCTACCTTCAAAGCAGTGATGGCTCTGTGACATTGCACACGCGGAATTCACTGTGTTGTTTTGGTACAATAGATTCGCAGTTCTTGAACTAAACTGAAAACTCATTAGTTACAGCTTCCTTGACTGCCATAACTTGATTTTTTATTTCTACACATGTCGTCTTTTCTAGTACCTATCAGTAGTGAGTTATCATTTCCATGCTGTTATCTTTTGCAGCACTCTGTCTTTGCCAGAACGTTATTACTTCAATTACTCACGAACATTTTCTTCAACCCTACAAGATCCTAGATTTCCTTTTAAAAATATTGATTAAGTTTTTAATGATATGCTAGTTTTGTGGGAGATCCGGCAATGTCTCTTGCTTGGCTTTCAGTCTATCTGAAGATATCACATCAAATATTCGACGGACAAAGCTTCAGCTCTTGAAATCGAAGATGCGACGACAGTTCACTCAGTTGCAACGTTGCCACGAAGGCAACACTTCTGTGCGAACGCACCATCGGACGTCGATAGATGATCTCATAGCTTCATGCAGGCAAGACACTCAAGCAACAGTTGAGGCTCTGAGGTCTATCAAGAATATCAAACTGAACAATTCGTCTTTGGACAGGTGAGCGGCTTTTCAATGCAGCTTTTCGTTAACTGAGGGATCTAAAAAAATAATTTCTTGTGTTTAGTTAAATAGGCAAGAGATTAAGAATCATTGATTATTGTCACTTGCAGGTCGGTTGGTTTTTCACCTTTGCTGCAGGGTTGTGAACCTCACTGTCATCTTACCATTTGTCGGAGATCAACTGCAACCTTCAGACATTTGTAAAAATAGTTGTCAGCATGGTTTCTTGATATTTATGTTATTATGATTAGTACCCTAACTACTATTCTTCAGCAACTTGAATTAATTTTGACTTATTTTATAACTGTGATTCATTTGATGCATGGCAGCAGATACTTTTATTTTTGCTATTTTCTTCAAAATATAACAATATCTGGTTTGCTAAGAAATATGCTGTCAGCAGCAGTTATAGACATGCCTCATAATTTCTAAAAAGCACCTCTGCTGGTGTTACCAAGTGCTACTGAGGGAGCATGTTCACTCATCACTCGAAGATCAAAAGGTGACCCTGAAATGACATGTCAATGCTTCTGGTACTCTGACGAGCAGACTGACATGTGTCCCTTTTACCAAGCCGTAGAATGTGGTGCTTCCACAAGCCTGGAAGTAATAATAGTAAGTCTTGTTATGCATTGGCTACATGTTCAGGACCATGGTTTGATTCATTGCCGACTCAAGGGTCTAAAAATGAACACATCACTGAGTTATGTAATGGGGCCTAGACTTACTTTTCTTTAACACAATTCTTTGTTGGTATTGTAGGTCAAGTGATGTGCATCGTTTACACAAGCGGCCATGTCTACATCGAAATGACTGTGATGTTGTTTGCAACTCTGTGGCTCTGCCGTACACGAACCATTGCTTGAAGCGTATCTTTTGTGGCTATTTTGTCAAGGAATAGGGTGAAGTGTATACGTTTTGGCAGAGAAGAGCATCAATTTGTACAGGTCATACAGTTCTGCACAGGAAAGATTGGCCCCATCGTGCAATTGTACATTGTAAATTTTGTTTGACTGGTGTCGTCTGATGCGCAAATAGATGAGCAGCTTGTGAATATCTGAAGGTTATGACCATCAGAGGCTCTAGAGTTATGTGGAGAGTTTAAAACAACCGCCATGGCATAGGCACAATGGTGTACTGATTCATATTTGGATGAACGATAACTATAATAATCGTTGCGCTATGTTTTTAACCTGATGCACACGAAACCAAATTCCTTGGTGTTTTAATTACTGAGCAGCTTTAATGGAATAGACTTAATTGCTTGTAAGGTGTCAAAGATCATCAACATTTTGGTCTATGTGCTGAAAATCTGAAACTATTATGTCATGCCATGCTCGAACAATTTCTTAATTCTGGGTTTTTATTATCAATATGGATTATTTATTGAAGCTTCTGAAAATCCATGCAGTTCAAAATTTTCCCCATTCACTCAGACCCTCTGCTCATTATACATATTATTTTAGTCTGACATTTGTAAAGTACAACTTTTAGAAAAATCTTGTCAGTTGCACTCCCAACCTGAACTAGTGGGATGAGGGGCAAACTGTGGAGCTTGGTCCCATATAGGCTGAGGTTTTTTAACTGAGCTGTAGCACATAGGGGTCAATATCTTAAACTGAATATGCACAGGACTTGTTGATCTACATGACTGTAACTGTACATAAAACGTTTTATGCAATTAACAAATTCTATGTGGGAAATAATTACAAATCTGTATTTTCATTATATTAATTATTACTATATATTGGTTATAGAATGATATCATGTTTCTCTGTCTTTATATGTTTTCTTAACTAAGATGTTAAGACATAATGTATAATGTTGATCAGTTGCTGTTTGGTTACTGTACGGCCAAATTCGCTGATAAGACTCAGTGTTGTGTTCCTGTGTTTGACATAAAACATGAACTACCTCTTTGTTCAGACCATATGGCCAAGGTAAGTTCATTTGATTTGTTCACTTGATTTGTTGTCTCGTGGTTGTTTCTTTCGATTGTTTACCATTGTTTCACAGGTTTTCAGTGTATTTCTTGAATTCACTTGATTAACCAATTGTTCAGCTTGATTCAAACTGAGGACTGAAGTCTTTGAATGATGATGATGATGATGATGATGATGATGATGATGATGAGAAGGAGGAGGAGGATGATGATGATGATGAAAGATGATGATGAAAGATGATGATGAAAGATGATGATGAAAGATGATGATGAAAGATGACGATGACTGCTAGGATATGTGGGTGATGCATGATCAGTGTGACAAAACTTCTTATCTATTTGGTTCATTACTTCAGTACAAAGCAGTTAAGATGAATGATAGGGAATCAGACTAAAAAAATGTTCTTAACCGAATTTTGTATTAACTGTTAGGCAAATGTAAACATAGCATGCCACAGTCAGAAAAATGTTCTGGCTGCTCAGCTTCCAGCAGCAAATGATGCATACTTACATAGATATACAGGCATTGTGATTATGATACGCTGCAAACTGAATTATTTTTTGTCAACTTTTTTCCACTTATAAATAATGGTCATCACTAGTTAACTCTGGGTAGTGTTTTGTTGATTCAAGTTGTAAGGATGTTGATGGCAATTAGGTTGTTACAAGTGCTGTTGTTTTGCTGTGTGCCTTTGCCCTTTGGCTCAGTTGCTACAGGAACATCTGATCTGGGGTTTTACCTTTAACCTTTACAACATTAACAGATTTTTAAATTTGGAACATTTATGAGATGAATTGGAGGCTGATTGAGCATGATGTTGACTCACTAGTAGGCCTGCATAATTTGAATTTAATTCTTTCCAATATATCTTCTAAGGGACTGAAATATTATATATCCATATTTTTATGTGTTCTTATATTTGCATATATGGTAGTTATGTGTGTATGTTAGCATGAATGCATGCATCTGAACAGTTTTGTTAAGTACTTTTCATTGTACCTGAGATTTTGAAAGTGAAGGTAATAGATGGGTTTAGTATCGAATAGATTCAGCAATGTCTGGTAGAGTCTTGTGATTGGCAAAATCTGTTTGCTTCATAGGATATCATTCAGGAAAGTCAGGAGATGAAACCCAAGAAGCAACGAAAGAAGACAAAACCTTCTGCTCTGACGAGACCACCGAAGAAAGGCAAGAAGAAGAAATGCCAACGTAAAACAGTTCAGAAGCCTCAGAAACCTCTCCTAACGCTAGACAACTGTCCTGCAAGTTCAGGTGCGGAACCATTTTGGCCAAAGTTACTGTTAGAAATTTATTTGGGTGATGAACATTTTGCTTCAATGGTTTAGTTATCCTTCCTTTGCATCAGTTTCTGCTTAAATCACCTGTATTATGTCTGTATTTATTATTACTATTATTGGTTTTTTGTTACTAACATTGTTAGTATTTTTGCAAGTATTTGTATAGCATCATTATATCACGAATGAGCAAACATCATTTGTACTATGTAATTATGCATGAAGAACTTATGCAAGGTCCTTGGAAACTCAAACTCATGTTTTCTATATTCTGAGGCATTTTCTTAACCAATTGGTCATTGTATCCTCGAACCACTGGTTTTTTTACTTTTCATCGATGACTTACCCAATGTCTCTAATCTAATACATTTCCTGTTATTTGCTAACGACACCGATATCCTTGTCTCACACAAATCTTACGAGATATTATTTAGCATGATGGACCGAGAACTTGTTCTTGTCAACAAATGGTTCAACATGAATAAATTATCTCTTAACGTGAAGAAAACAAATTACATCCTATTTACATCGCACCGTAAACGACCCCCTCCAGCAACTAGTGTACTTTACCTAAATGGTATACCTATACCTAGAGTAGTATCAACCAAGATCCTTGGCGTTCATGTGGACCAATTTCTTACATGGAATGCACATATCCAAAGTATATCTACAAAAGTTGCTAAAACATAGGAATATTATCAAGGATATCATATCTCATACCTACTAATGTTCGTACTACTTTATATTATACCATGATCCATCCCTATTTATCGTACTGTAACTTAATATGGGCTTCTAACTATCACTCAAGGCTAAAGAGACTTTTAATTCTACAGAACAGAGCCATTTGACTAGTTGCCGACCGAACCCGTTACCCGTCCACGGCCTCTATCTATAAACACTTGCACATACTAAACATCCATCAAATCAACTCATTTCAAATAAGCTAGTTTATGTACAAATATTCAAGAAATCTCTTACTGCCCGTATTTAAAAACTACTTCATTTCTGTATCCTGAATGGGTACTTACAGCCTTAAGTCTTCTGACAGTTATAGATCCGTTCAATCAAGAACCAATATGCGAGAGTTCTCAATTAAATGTGCTGGTCCTAAAATATGGAATAACTTACCTGGTGATCTGCGTCTTTTCCACATTTGTGTCTATTTAAGCGCAAATTAAGATGATCACCCGGATCACCCATCTTCTGCCATAAACTAATTAATTTCGAACGATGTTAATAAGTATCTTAGTTTTATTGCTGCCAATGCATTTGCTAATGACTGTTGTGAATTGTATATACTGTGTTTTGTTTTGCTTTCTCCTGTTTCATATTACCATTCATTATTGAACTGGTTATTTACTTGAGAATTTTCCTTGAAATATCATCTGAGTTTGCTAGTTTTCTGCATATTTACGTGCTTTGACCATTGTGTTTATGTTTCATGTTTATTGCATATGACTGACAATTTATTAATTAACTAGTTAAGCATTTAGCTACTTCGTTCTCCTGTATATATCACTATGTATATTATTATAACCAGCTGTTGTAACTTAAAATATGAAAGGGTTACCCTGCCAGCGGGACCTACGGTTCCTTAGGGGTTTTATCTTTTCCCATTTATTCCCTATCGTTCTACTTTTCATAATTGAACTCTGTAGTCTGTCGTTTGTCTGACGGGATTAATAACAATACGATGGTTATGGTTATGGTATCACGGCTTTGTGTTACTTTGTGAAGCGATCAATTACTCATCTTCCTGTCAAATGGTTAAAAGTATAACATTTGCTATCAGTTGGATTTTACTTTGCTAGCAGGATTTTAGCTAATAACTGACCATTATGTTTCAGCAGGTAGGGATGTGGGATTGTGTAGCAGCTTTATTTCCTTAGTCTTGCCATGCGATGACTGTAGTCCAATCATCTTCACTGCTGCTTAGTCTAAACATTAATGACATAAGGTTAAAGTGCTATGTGTAGTACTTTGTGTACTACTACTTAGGGTGCTATCAGAATAAAAATGTCAAAATGTGTGTTAGCTTGTTTAAATTTATTGTTTAAAAGTGTTGAATGTCGTTTCTTTTGATATGTATTGTATTACAGTGGAAGTGTCATCATGTGATGGCATGAGGCTGACCATTGATCCAGCTGCCCAGTCCTCTGTATCTTCGTCTTCGTCATTATCAATGAGTGGTCAGGTGTCACGCTTAGATTCCTCTGGTGCCGCTGCGACAGGTGCCTGTATGATGCTTTCATCTGAGTCAAAGGACTCCATTGACGATGATGCACTTGGGTCTGACCTCGACGTTACATTCTCTCCAAGTAGGATTCAGTTTTATTGGAGTTCTATAGAAAAATGGTTCAAATTTATGGGGCTCTGACAAGCTAGTAAATTGCCTCTGAAGTTAGTTTTTTTCACTTATTTTTTTCAGGTGTATATAATCTTACCTGGATACTTCTGTCGAGTAGGAATGCTCTAAGCATCAGTTATTATTTGCTTCTAAGTAGAAATGCCTTCAATAACTACATTCCTTTGAACATATTCAGTCTGAATCCACATGTGTTCAGGAACAGGAAGACATGATAAGCAGGATAAGCATGGAATTTTTGCCAAAACACTAGTAATAGAGGAGATCTTGCAGCATGAACAGCAGCAGTTTCACTTATAACGATGCTGAAATGCATTTGGTGGCTGAGCTGAGTGTTTCCCAGCTATTATAGTATTCTAGTATTCTATTGAATGACCTTAAAGTAATTATAATAATGATTGTGGATCTTATGTATATCTTAGCTGGACTTCCGCTGGACAACGACCAGGGAACAAACTTCCTTGATGAGCATGAACTGCACGAGATGCTAAACAAGATGGCTGATGAAGCTTTCGAGTTATCAGCAGGTAGGATTAAGAAACAGTTGGTTCATATAATAAGGCAGAAGACTTTTTGGCGTTTGTTTCATAGTTGCTATTGTAGATATTATAAAGTCAAACATGGTCAGGCTCTCTGACCAGGGCTTAGATCTTTGACTTGGCTTCAAGACAGGTTCTGTTTTAAATCTGAGCTTTTAGAACATCGAATGCTGGCCAACCACATGAAGCTAAGGGGACGCTTAGATTGCGAACTGGATCAGCATCAGAGGTGAAGGGAAGGGATGGAGAGTTAATGGATAGTTGTATTGAAGGTCAGGGATTGACTGGATTTTGGTTAGGAAGATGATCCATAAGAGCTTATTGCCTTTGCTTCTTCTTTGATGCATTTTGCTTTTGAGGAAACAGTTACAAACAGTTTTTTGAGGCCTTGAAGTGCAGGAGAAAACTATTCTCTTGAGCTGAATTTGGACCAGTAGAAATAACTGACTAAATATCAGAAATCAACAGTTTTTCTATTAATTGTGAAAAGCGATTTGTGACTGTCTTGGTTTCCAGGAAAAAACGGATGCTATCCATCATCAAAAGAAGTGGAAGAGGAATTTGTTCGAGTCCTCGTGGAAGCAACCAAGAACTTGAGCGAGTCAAAAGATCGCCTGGAGCAGCTGTCGCACGCGGATCACACTCTTGCAACGTTGCTGCCCGACGGCCCAAACGAAGACGAGCTGACAAAGCAGATAGCCGACTCTTTGCTTAATCGAAGCACTCTCAGTCCAAGCGGTTCAGTCAGTGATGACCAGGATAACCTGAATGACCTTGCTAGCAGCCTCACGGTACATGATCTGAGGAGCATTTCTCAGGTCATGGAGTCGTCAATCATAAGCCACGCTCTGGACCTTTGTCCCACGGGCGTCGCGGTGCCGCCCACCCTGCACCATAACGACGGTACCACAAACAACTGCATCAACTACTTAAATGGCTCGGGACTATTGCAGCAGTATCCTGCTCAAGAACATCCACTTGGAACCGTCAGTGCCACTTTCCCTCATATTGTAGATCAGTCGCCACATCTGGGACCGGTGGATACGCATGTTCGCTTTCCTGGTCTCATCAGCTTTCCTTTAACAAGTAACGGAATGCTGGACAGTAGCTTAGCATCGTCGCACCTGAATGCTGCCACAACGGCACCTGCTGTGCCTGCCCCTCGATTTCCTTCGGTCTTATCATCTATGCTTCCACTGGCGGCCCTTGGCATGTCCGCTTCACGTGTTGTTGTTAGTCTGAGTCATGGCATCGCCTCTTCGCAAACAATGCGGCCACCAGCGACATCTTATTCAGGTGATGACTCTTTCGGTCAAATGACAACATTTCATAGTTTGCCAGACATCCAAACGCTAATAAAACAGCCGTGGCGAATACCTGCTGGAGATAGCTTAGTGAACCCGGAATTCCGGCCGAACTCGGCGACTTTTTCAACCACTTCTGTACCGGTTAACTTTCCAAACAGCCAGTTCTCTTACATACCGAATTTTCATCCGCCACAATTCTTAATTACCGAATCAAAAGCCAGCTCTGTGTTACCTAAGACTGAGCCAGAGATCATACAGGCCACACGAACAACACTGCCAGAAACAAATGCAGCTGCCGACATGCTTTGTTCCGCTAATAGTGCTCTGTCTTCTCTGCACAAGGTGTTGAATCCCCAGATGCCATCAACTCCCTAGAAAGAAGAAGCTCAAGAAGACAACCAATATTTGAGTTGGCAGAAGCAGTGCATTTGCTGGAAGCCCAAAGTCTGCATTTGAAGGAGCTGTTTGTGCCATTGTGCACTTGGATCAGGCAAGTACAAGTAGAACCAGGAGGTGAACATGACTGAATAAAGTCTGCACGTTCTAAGGCGAATCTGAAATGTGCAACTTGAGAGGGAGATAAACGGGATCATTCTATTCTTTTTATCTGACCATTATTAAAACTCAACTTGGTGTGAATTCAGTTTTTGCCCAGAGTTGAATGGAACAGTGGCAGTCATTTCAGTGACTGCTATGAGGTTCCAGAAGAACCTCGAATGACAATTGATCGATTTAAGGTTACGAAACGGACTAGGCAGAAGCTTAATCTAATGTTGATGATAATGACGATGGCAATTATCAGGCTGTTTTTAAAGTTCTAACTGGTTTAGCTAATTTATTATCTTTTATTGTTTTCACGCGATCATTATGAATGCCATTGTTGTCGTTGTCATCATCAATGTCCTTATAAACTCCATAACCGTTGTCGTCATTATGAGTCTGTTAAGTTGATAGTGTATCATCATCATCATCATAATCATTGTTAATGGTTGTTGTTATTACTGATGGTAGTGTTTGTTTCACTGTTTGCAATTATGACTGGATTGATTGATGACCGTCGTCACATACGTTGAGATTTGGAAGATGACTCTGATACAAATGTTCAATGAAATTTTGCACTGTGTTGTTGTTGTTTTGCTGACTGTTTTTGTTGTTGTTGATGTATGAAATTCAAAGTCAAGATCATGAATCTTTTGACATACAACTGTAGTCAAAAATGGGATATGTGGTTCAAATATGCAGAGAAATGTTGAGTGTCATTTCTTAACATCCTCTGAGATACTCTTGTCCTGATTCTTCACTGCTGTTGATGTTAATCATTCAAACAAACAGATCCTTCCAGGATCTGCAATTTAGTATGGTTGGAAATTTTGTAAAAATTATTTTGCCTTGCCTTTCCTCCTTAATCCTTTAACAGTAAGAGTGTAGGGCCTACTAAAAGCAACTGAAAAAACAATGCACTTCATCATGGACACTTTGTTGATTAGCTGCATTGATTTCCCAGTCACTTTTAACATTGCGGTTTTAAGTTGACAAGCATTGCCTTCCTAGCAGTTCTGTACTTTTCATTTAAGTGTAATTTGCTATAGCCTCTTTCCGAAATTTGAAACCCCATCCCCTCACTGCATACGTAATATGTGGATGACCCTTACCTTTCCCTTTCTTGCCGTTTCTTTTCATTTCATTCTTGCCTTGCCTATCTTTTCTCATGAACTTCTGTGGTGCACATTAACTTACAAGAAAGAATGCAAGCCAAGGTCAAGTCAGAGTAGGTTAATGTTGCATGGAAAGTATGAGTTTAAATTGTTTAATAGATGGATGTCGTGTTCTGCAGCTCTGTTGGCAGGCAGGAAGAACTTGATTAATTGTCTTCTAGCTACAGATTGATAGCTTCACCTATCTGGGAAACAACATGACGTATGACCTGGATTGCAAAAATGAAGTAAGAATACAGATAAATAAGGGAATGGCCATGTTGAAATCTATGCATAAGATTTGGAAAAGCAAGGCAATTACCCTAGGGGTTAAATTGAAAGTACTGAAAAACATGTGTCTTCAGCAGCATGATGTATGGATGTGAGACCTGGGTGCTAACAAAGGCTTCACAAAAGAGGGTACTCGCATTTGAAAGAAAATTTTACCGCAGGATACTTAGAATAGGATGGACTCAGGTCAGTAATGATGAACTGTACAGAAGTATCGGCATGACTGAAAACCTCATGCAAAAAGTGATCCAGAGAAAGCTAAGTTTATCTGGACATATATGCAGAATGAAAGAGGATAGAAAACTTTGAACGCTGGTTTTCGGAATAAAAATAATGGATAGGACAAATAAAAGAGGAAGACCACATAGGGAATGGACAGATGACATTGAAGAATGGTGTGGTACAAATCTTCAAGGTCTGAGCCACATAGCAATGAACATGTGGAGAGATGTGACCAGAAAGGCATCAGACGCCTATGGGCGATGAGCCCTAGGTTGTTGATTGATTGATTACAGATTGAAAATTGTAAAAAAAAACAATGACACACTATCACAAAATGTGATATTACTTGCAGTAATAATCTACATTGTATCGCAAATAAGCAATTAGGCTAGCTTAATTATGCATATATCTGTTGCATTATTGTCATCTGAAATTGACAAAATCAAATGTTTGCACTTTGACGACCAGTTTCAAGGTCTTATATCAAGTTATATGGGCATGTGTGATAGGTTATGGAGCTGTGAAATTAACACCATTAGCATTATTGGACAGAGCAACTGAAATACTACTAACACTATTGAGATTCATGTAGTTCAATGTATGTAGTTGTTTCTGTTATAGTAGTGTTTCAAGCTTCCACAAGCTGATACCACGCTGAAACAATCATGAAATGATGCAGACCATTGTAATCTCAACATTTCTACAGTCCCATTAAAAATGAAGGCGCGGGACACAGGCGCTTAATCAGAACAAAATCGAAAGCTGCATAGAGTAAAGCCGGCAGACTGGTGGATGGTGTTTAGAGCTGATGAAACGGCAAGGGAGGTAGAGAGAGATGGAAGAATCTGGATATGTTTTGAGTGAAAGACCTGCATGAAGATAGGAAGAAGTGTGGCTTTGTGGATGCAGAGTCATGGTTGAGTGTGCAACCTTCAGTAGCCTATATAGAGTAGCCGAATGAATGAGGACTTTATTAAAGTGAAATATATGTTCTTTATGAAGTCCTGTATTTGTGTTTTCTAGTAACTGTACAGGCATCTGCAAATGTCCAACAATATCTGACATATTTTCCAGAACTTGATTTGTTACTGTATTGCGAGCTGATACCACGACTTCAGGTGTGTAGATTAATTAGACCAGTGCTGTGCCAATTTGAAACAATACTGCTATGCTGCTAATACTGAAACAAAACTACTGCAATCTGTAGATACTGAGTCTCTACTATACAGTGAGATCTTCCCTCAAGCATAAGTTTCATATTTTTGAGGTGTTTCTGGCTGAGACCTACATGTATACAGCAGCCTAACTATGCATACATACACGAGCATACGGGCCCTCAATGGTTCAATGCAATGACCTCGAAGCACATTACAAAGGAAATTCCGTGGACTTTGTTCTTCTTTAAGCACCAGTTCTGCTTATTCTAAAGTGGTTTGGTTTATATCTAATCTCGCTGCAATAGCCGATGTCTACTGGCATGATCTGAGGAAATAATTGACAATTGCATGCACATAATTTATATAAAAATTCTGTGTGTGTGTGTCTGCATGTGTGTGTGATATGCATGTATTGCATACTATCACCTGTTAGCGACTTCCAAAAACATCTACGAGTATAAAGGATTAGTAATGTGATATATATATATATATATATATGCATATATAAATATATATATAATGTCATGTATGTATATTGGCCTAATGGATAATGGATATTCACGTATTCAAATGCTAGCAGCCAACTGACATTCAATAATTTGGATAAATCAGGATTTGTGATACAGTGGGTAGTAAGCAAGTGAATGAGAAAAGTCTGGACCCCAACAACAAATTAAAGAGTTGACAGATAGGCTCTGTGTATTTTCTGAGAAGATCGAAGAGCCCAACATACTGCAGGTATGGACAGCAACAAGAATCGAGATGTTCTTGTTTCAAGTGAATTTATCCAATAGACTGCAACTGAGCAGCTATGATATTGTCCTCATTCCGAAGTTCAGTAGGGCAGAAATTCTCAACACATAAGCTATCGTTGTAGCTCCCGAGAGAGGCAATTGTGCCAATTCCAAACCATAAAGCCTACACTATTATAGAGAATGCATAGCTTGAATAGTTGCTGTGCCATACGCGTGCAAACGAGACCACCCGTCTGCAGGGCCCCACTCTCAGCACTGCAGGACGAATTTAAGAGAGTGACAACACCGGTTGACAGAGGTCTATAGTTAGGTTGTCATAGCATGATCGCCAAACCAGAGACAACTCTATGCACGCAACTCCGCCACTGGTAGTATTCGGCCAGTGCCAGTCCCAAGCCTAGATAAAGGAGGAGGGCGACGCTAATGGTCTTTGTTACCACACAGTGTCGTTAAACTAAAACTACCTACCTAACTCTATGCACAGTACGTAGTACAGTAGGTAGGCCTATGTCTAACCGCCCGCGTTTGACACTGACCATTGTGACTAACCATGTGCACTGTTCTTCTAACTGGTATCCCAAGAAACACAGTACTGGTCCGAATACTTATGATCGGATAATAGGCCTAGCTGTCTAGCAGTTAGCAGCCGTCATTGTAGCCTAGCCTACTGCTATTAATAGCTTCTGGCTAGTTACCGGAAAATACGAAAACGGTGAAGGCATTTTGCGCATTTACACCAACAGCAAGTAGGGCCTACCGTTTACCTTTCTAGCCTACTCGAGTTTTGTTATATCTTTGTTTTCACAAATTAAGTTGAATAAGGAAAAAATAAAGAAAATGAAGAAAACTTTCAGTAAAAGAACCCTTAGACCTGTTCATCAGCATCCAAGAGTAGGCCTGCGACCCCAGCATCTAGGCCTACTACACATGAACGTTCAACAACCCCAAAGAAGCCTGCAGCATGGCAACAATCATTTTACTTCGAATCCATCGGTTGCTCGGGCAAATTCTTATCCGGAAAGAACAGTTAGGGCCTGTCGATCATTAGCTCCAACGACACATCGTACAGGACTACATAACGACAGAGATCAAACAGATGTTCCATACACAGCGCGTTTTCAACGGTAACAATGCGAGTTAGCTGACAGTTTTTTTTAATGAATTCGTGCACTTCTCCGAGTTTCGTTGTAGGCCTACTGTTGATGTGCCTAAGGACTTAGACTAACGTTGTGTTATGACTGACTTCTAAAAAGCAGAGTTAAATGGACAAGAGTTGGCAGATCATGCATTCAGTCGGTAAATCCATGCATTGTATCATTTTTTATGCGCTGTGCTGTAGAATGTGGAGTAAGCCCAACCGCCCAGACTTATTAGTGTTTAATTTTACGATGGTTTCTATGCGTTGACTGATGCTGTGTGGCGTCTCTCTGTACAAGTGTACACAAAGCACATAGAATGTCAACAGGTTCAAGACAGTTCGAGACACTAAAAGACAAGTGATCCTCTATAAAAGGTTGTAAAAATACTAATGTATCAGTTTTCGGGAATAAGGTTCATTTTTAATTTCAATTTGAAACTTAGTTTTAATGTATATTGTATCAATTCCCATGAACAGTTTTTATATTGCCAAGTTTTATCTTTTTCGATATTTCTTCTTTGAATAGTAAAGAAAGCACGTCTGAAATCTTCTAGACGATTTTATACAACCAAATTCGATACCAACTACCAAACGAAATTAGAAATTTGCGCATATCCTTACTCACCCTGAGAAGCTCGAAGTTGTTCCGATCGTTTCGGTTATGGTAGTTTTACATCAATGACAAACTATTAGCCAATAGCTATTGTTTGTAAGTAGGCCTAACTTCAAATTGCGTAAACGCAAACTTCACAATTTTAGGTTCTCTCTCAGACATTTTTCCACTTTAAGACAATTGAATTGAATTCAAAATCACGTTAACCAGAATTAATTACCGTTTATCGTTTATCAGTTTTTAGCGCAAAATTTTAAGGCAGTTAACGCGATACTTATTGAGACCCCTGGTTCGAGACAGAACAAGACTTTCACTTCAAGACAGTTTCTAAAAATTCGAGACACTACCTCGAGACAGCAGGCTTCCGAGACCGAGACACTAAAAAACTGTCTCGAGACGACTGTTTCGAGACCATACAACTCTGAATCCATCTACCCCAGCCCTCTTTCCTCAAGCCATTTCAACTGGCAACAGGCCAATTGTAATTTGTTCCACCCCATTCTTCAATGTCATTCTTTAATGCCATCTGTTCATTCCCTAAGTGGTCTTCCTGTTTCATTTGTTCGTCTTCTGACCACCTTAACACGGCATGGGATGCGGGTAATAGAATGAATTAGATCATTATGTTATATAATATACTACATCGTTTAAGCAAAATTACTGTTGGTACATTTGCTGTTAGTTCCGTGTTAAAGTGGCTTAGCGTTTTAAGAAGCCTGAGCTAAAAATGGCTAAAGCGAATATAACGGCGTTTGCTGTAGAGTAATGAATGACACATTGGGGCGTGGTGCTGAGGAACCTGGTTCGAAACCCGTACCGGCGGTGTTGATTAAATTGAACTAATTTTTACACGCATAGCGTATCGGCCGCCCTAAGTGGCGTACATACTGTCTCTGTAATTTTACTGCGTTGTTGTTAGTTTGAACAATAAACGAAATTATTATTATTATGATTAAACACCATCTGGACGTCATTGTCGTCTGTCTAACCACAGCGTTGATAGGTGGCGGTTGTGTTACCATTGATTACATTAGTGTAAAAGGAATCGAGTCAATCTGCGCTAATGTGCATTTAATATGACATTTATCTTTACTATTAATTGTATTAATTTAACTGCTTTCGTATTTTGTAGTAACTATTCCTTATATGACTGAATTTTAAAAGTTATTCACTACAGTTAGATTAGCCTCGTTGAGCTACCTCTTTTGCGCTCTCAAATTACCATTATAAGGCTTACGTTGGCTAAGATATAAGCGATTACTTGACAGCTTTAAAACCTGATGCGTACATTGACCACGGTTGCGCGATGCCGATGTTACTGGCTCTCGGCCTTGGGTGGTGATCATGTAATCCCTGATCCGCTGTCCCCACTGAGGGAGAAATTCAAAACAAAAATAAAGCAGCCTAGGCCATAATACGTTCCGGGCGTGCTGGTTCGTAACATTACATTCTGGGGAATCTCTGGAGTGGGTCTTCAGTTGTTTACGAGAGCACTCAAAGGACAAAGGCTTGAAGTTAAATGAAAAGCTCTGATAAGCCAAAAAATACAGGCTATTGCAAAGCAGAAGCTTGAAAGGTAGCATTGGACCGCAGGGCAGTGCTCAAATAGAGCATCGATCAAGGATTAGCCTCTAGGTCAGATTAGTCCAATACGCGAGCCGCTAAGTGGCCCGCTACGCAGGGCCGTACCGAGGGCGGTTTCAGCGGTGCCGGGGCACAGGGCACAAATATAGAAGGGGCTCAAATTTCAGGATGGAATAACTTTAATCATTCCATAAATTCACTTTCTTGAAAAATTTGGGAGCGCCAGATTAGGCCCTAATGCGAATGGCCCTGTTGCCCCTGTGTAGTCGGCGCTTATACCTGCATATTAAGGTAAGGACACGGACAGGTATATAATATTATGCTGTATTATAGGCCTAATATAGATGTCAAGTGTAAGTAAGTAGACCTACTGATAAGTAGGCTATAGCCTGTAGCCTGTTACTCCATTGAGTACATTAGCAAACGCACGGTGGAATTGGCAGCGCGACACAATCTGCTCTACTCCTCATTCTTGTTATCATCATAAGAATCTTCTTTTCCTTCTCGAATGCTTTCCTTCTTCTTTCCCTCGATACTCCACTTCTTCCTCCATATTCTGCTGCGATTCATCCTCATTTTTCCTTCTCATCCTGCCCTTCCTCCTGTTTGTCGTCCCTCTGTCCATCCATCCTCTTCTTCTTTCATGAACGGGTCTCTGCCTTTTGTTCCTGCCTCAGTCGGCTATTCATTGCATCCTCTTCAGAACAGGCTCTTTGATGTTCGAGGATCTGTCTGGTCAGTTATGGGTCCACTGTGAACGAAGGTAGCAGGGTTAACACCGCGATACAAGCCCTTATGAAACCCTGGCCACCATTGCTACTGCATTTACGCATATATGTCCTCATCATCGTCCTAGTCTTCCTTCACCCCCTCCTCCTTGGTCATGCATCTGCTCGTTCTAGTTCTATTTCCTATATCAGCAGTAGCAGTAGTAGCATAAGCAGCAGCAGCATCCACTGCTTCAGCCGCTGATATCGCCACTCTTGCAACATATAACAGCCGCCACATATTGATCTGCTTCTTGTGCTATGGGTGCTACAGTTGAAGGGGAGAAGGAACGGTGGAAGAAGGGAATAGAGGAGAAAAGGACGGATACGGACTAGGGAGAAAGAGGGAAAAGACGGTGAAAGGCGGCCGAGGAATATAAGAGAGTTCGACGTTGTGGCTATTAGAAAGCAACTGCCGGACTTTCGAAAGTAGAGTCGGCTTGTAACTGGCTTTCTCCAATGCATGCATCGACGTACGTCTTCTCGATCCCTCTCCCTCCTTTTCTCTTTCCACCTCACACTGGGAGCATCTCCATGTCTTTCATCGTCCGCCGCTCATTCTGCCTGTTTAGCGTTAAGAAGACGTGGCTTCCTGCTCGGCATTATAATGCCACCGCCGCTGTCAAGTAGAGCACTCGAGACCTCGCATGCATGGACGTTGAGGTAACCGACTGATTTATAAGAAGCGGTGTTTAGTGGTCACCGTCAAACGCGTCGGGTTTTGCAGCCGACGTGCAAGCGTCTGAGGTTTAAGATCGCGGCCGATTTTGTTTGCTAGGCGGTTTATTCTGTTTTCGCTTAAATATCAGTGGGTGGGCGATGATATGTTGACCTATACAAATACGGTCAGCGTTGCTGTATTCCAATTGTAGTGGATGAACAACTTCTTATGAAGCGATGTAACTGTTTTCATGGCCTCTGAGTAAACATGTCAAGAGACTTCGCGATGGAAAGATCAGGATATGATGATGCCAGCGAAACCTCAGACACAACTTGCTAACTTCTCGTTAGATTTGTGGAATAGTCTTCGGTCAGAAAGAAGATGACATAGGAAGAAATTTTCCACGATTAATCCTGAAGTGGTTTTCTAGGCAGATTAAGTTGCCACGTGCCAATTGTCATTTTAATCTAATGTCGCTGGAAAATGGGAGAGTGTGAAGGCAAACGGAAGACTCCGAATGACCATCTTCCATTTGGTTCGTCTTCACCAGATATAGCAACGGAACACGACTCAGAATCTAGCAATAGCATCTGTAGGCCTAAGAATTTCTCTGGAGTCCAATCGTCGCCAGGAAATGCTGAGAAAGTAGAAGATTGCGGTTCTCTGTGGCCTCAAATGACCGACCTCATGTCTCTGCCAGAGTGTGAACTACTCAAGTCCGCTTCTCCTGCCGAGTTCAATCATGGAAACTCAGATTTGGAGCAGAAACTGAAAGGTTTGCTATATTCACCTATATCTAACTAAGTTTTATTGTTTTTAAATCAAATAGCCTGCAGAGGTGATACATTGATTAGTGCTTATTTTCCTGCAAGGTGACAGAGGTAATTTTATGGTTCTGCCACCCTATAGGTGGCCACAGCTATGCAGGTTGTAATTGTTCACTCAGGTCATACATGTAGGTCTACTACATTCAACTCAGCACTTTGTGACATTCATGTGGTAAACATGATTCACCACATACATATATGAAGTTTTTCAATCTTTCCACAAGTTCATGTTCTTGGTAAGGAAACATGTTAAGAAACAAGCTCGACACATTTATTGTGCCTCTTTATAAACATATGCTACCCAGTAGTGACTCAGTTGTCAAGGAAACTGAGCTCTAGCTCAAGTACCAAGTGAGACCCATCCTTCTTCTCATTGGCAGTCCAGTTTCATAGCCAGGCATCCCAAAGGCTGTGACAAAGTTCTCAGGGTTGAACTACATTGACTGAACTACCGCTGGATCTATCAAGGATGGCACATTTTGTCACCAAAGAGGAGAAAGATATCAATCAGGTGAATCGCATGGACACAAACAGTGGAGGCAGATTTCCACCCACTCCACTATGGACTACACGCAGCAGAGAGAGAGAGAGACTGACAGAGAGACAGAGACAGACAGAGAGAGAGAGACAGAAAGAGACAGACAGACAGAGAGAGAGACAGAGAGAGAGGCAGAGAGAGAGACCAGGAGTAGGACAATAATTATTGGCAGGGAGCAATGGAAATGACTAGTTAGGCTTCAAATAAAACCTAAACATGCATGACTGGAACTACTTTGCAGGTGGTAGAAATTGCAACATCTGGACGTATGTATGGCTAATTGTAATTTTGCACTGGGATCCAGGCCTGCCAAGGACAAAAGCTCCCCTGACAAAATCCCCCCCCCCCCGGACAAAAGCCCCTCCCAACTACGACAAAAGCCCCCTTAGTGTAGACCATAAGCTCGCCCAATTATATATGCATGCTTGTATGTGTGTGCATATGATGCATGGTTGTATGCACAATATGTACGTGTGCATGGATGTGTCCATGTAGGCTAACCGGGCTAAGTGTTACTAAACCTGTAAAACATCTATTTTTAGCGGGTTGACATATTGCATAGTTTGAAGACGAAATGGTTCGTAACACGAGGTGTGCATGTTAGAAGTCTTCGTTTTATAGGCATACATTTCTGAGATTTTCATCTGTAGGGGTCTTCACCCACTCTCAGAGAGATGATTATCGCATATCACTGACTGTCACCAACTGAAAACATACTTACTAGCTGACCTTCACCGCTTATATTCTTAGATCATCATCTACATAGAGGTATTCACCCACTCTCTCTTATTAATGGGAGATGATTATCAGGTGTCCTGACAGTTTGCTAACCAACTGTAGGCCTAGCTGCGTAATAGCCCACGACCTTCACCACTTATTACATAATGGTAGTTAAATATATAACTTATCATCATCCGTTCATACTTCACACTAGGGGGCTTTTGTCCGTGGGGGGGGGGCAAATGTCCTACTCAAAATGGGGGGGGGCTTTTGTCCGGGGGGCTTTTGTCCGTGGGGGCTTTTGTCCGGGGGGGCTTTTGTCCGGGGGGCTTTTGTCCGTGGGGGCTTTTGTCCGGGGGGGCTTTTGTCCGGGGGGCTTTTGTCCATTCCCCTGCCAAGAGGGTAAATGCGCAAGGGCACCAAGATTCATTGGGGCTCACACTTACCTAATGAGATTATTATTAACAATTTAAGTACAGCTATATCCAGAAAAATTAGCTTTAAAAAAGATTGTTTAGAGGCCTGTCACTGCTCTGCCCAAATTTCTGTTGCTACCCTGGGATCACCATGCTCTGTGTTTACGTGCTGAGTGGTTAGGTTTCAATGACATCCAACCAAGTGTTGTACAGAATCACATGAAATCTAGGCAAGGCTTGAAAGGCAACTATGATAAAACAAACACTCAGAGAAAATTCAATCTAATAGAAAATGCTCCTAATCTTGAAGTGAATGAAAAATAGAAAGAACATCTATTTTAGCCATTGCATAGTGCCATTAATTAAACATATTCATAATTTTATTACTAATTTCTACTAATATGTTTTGGTGCTTCTCAGAGTTGTTTATTAACACAGGAGAATTGTTCTAATTAAAAAATGTCTGGCCTGAATAGAATTGGTTGCACGTGTGAAATTCAAGAGACATTGATATCAGAGATGAAATCAGACACATGGTTATTTGTGAGTGAAAATGCATAAAATAAAATAAACACATTGGAAGGCATTTGACCAGAGGCAAATGGGTCACCAATTTGGGTCATCTGCCTTCTATCAGACAATCAATCACTCAATCAGTCAATCAAAAATTCTTTGAACTAAACTGAGAAGGATATTGGCAATACATAGTGATAGAGTATCATGATATGAACAGCCCTGTAAACGATACAAGCATTGCAGAAATTATTCTGTTTTCACATTTGAAATTGCAAAATTGATTATATACCTTATGCTTCTGTCTAAGATTCTGCATTGAGATAGACATGCACACGACTGAGGCATTCTGGCGTTGACCTTAGTTTCCTTGATACAGGGCCAGTCACTCAAATAAAACAATATTCAGACAATGAGCATTGCAAGCATTTAGTCAACACATATGCACATTCTATAGCCATTGACTTCTGTCGCATCACCGTTTCAAGTTCTGTTGGAGTCACTGGTGTGAAACTTGAACATCACCACCAAACACATTTAAGCCTAATATATTGTGATGTTCATTTGGATCTTATCCTGGGCACTTGTAGCCAATCCCAGTTATCCCACACATTAAGATGTTTAGTAATGGCATGTTCCTAATATAGCCTGAGTTCAATTAATTAGATTTAAGTCAATTTAATGAAAGGTCAGTAGTTTTTCAACATCAGACACCTCTTTTCTCTTCTTTTATCTCCTTGGTCATGCAAGGCAGGCAGCACGCCCAATCTGGCGTGTGCCTAATCTGTATTTCTTCCCACCACGAGTCACTTTGTAGGGACCTTGAGCAAGTCCTTCGCGCACAATTGCTCTGCAGTACAACTGCAATTGCGCCGACGGCTCTAACTGATCAGCCACCATGCCACAATCATGTCTCTGTTGGAGTAGGTATTCTGTTTAGAGGTCTTTGTCCTATACTGTAATTATTGAAATTCTTGAAATTTGATATCGCTCTTTTTCCAACATCTTTTGCTCAGAAGTGCACATGCCTCGCCGGCCCAATTGCAGTTGTACTGCAGAGCAATTGTGCGTGAAGGACTTGCTCAAGGTTCCTACACTGTGACTGACGCCTTGGACGAGGGTCGAACCCGTTCACTCAGCACACGCTGATGGTTATGGGCCGACTGCTCTAACTGATCAGCCACCATGCCAAATTTATGTCTCTGTTGGAATAGGTATTCTGCCAGGTGGTGACCACTCCTCTCCTGGCAAGGTAAGGCCACTTTCTAGACCTCATTCACCCTCAGGTGTCGTTTCAACACCTGCTGCCTTCATTATTCAGCCATTCTGGGGTTCCTGGGGAGTCTGTCCACCTCACTTGTTGCCCTAGATGATCCTTCAGCCAAAGCCTTCTTTACTGATGGCATAGCCCCAGGCAATCGGTGCAGGTCGATCTTTGGGAAGGGCATACATCAGACATTCATTCAAATAAATCAGAGTGTACAGTGTGCGTTGTTAATCTTAGAAAGTAGCTTTACTTACCTAGATGAGCATCTTCATTACTTTATTAAATCTTAGGCGTTATAGCCCATTTGCCAACCCTTGGGTTTGGTTATTCTTTGTTGAAGATTGATATAGTCACCTGTCATTGATGACTATAAAGAACTCCTGAACCTTCATCTTGCAATGAGTCTTTTCTGTGGTCACATTCATCGTTCGGTCAATTTCATAGTTCACTTACAAACGCTGTGATGATGAATCTAACTTCTGTTCAATGTTCACACGATTGTGTTCAGCCAACGTTTGACAAGTCGCCTTTCCAGAATCACTAAGATCACCTCATACAGTGTATCCAAAACACTCATTCATCTGACGCAATCGCTGTTGAGTCTTCACTCCGATTGCAGCTATTGCAATGTTCCTGTTCGATATAACTTTGATAATTGTCTCTACTATTACACGTTTCAACAAACCGAGGTTATGTACTTCCTCGAGTTCACAGTGAAACTGATCGTTTCTATCAGAAAGCTTCACTTAACTTTACTCGATTGATTAGAAGAATGAATTCTGACCTGTTCAATGCAGAACAACCTCAGTTCACTACAGCCAGCTTCTCATGACTATGTCTGCTCTCTGCTTTTGCACATCACATCTTTGCGCACGATGATATCACAGTTCATTGAGATTTAACTGATCCAATCTTCCACATCATTTCATTTAAGCCAGAAATTGTTAAATGACTCTGCAACTTATCTGTATATTAAATCCCTTTGATGCTGACCAAAGATTCTTACTTATTGCCTATTTTATGCTAGTGATCACATATCTAATTATCCAGTTATTATCACTATTCTATAAATGTCTTAACACAGCTTTGCAGCTTAACATCTTCTATTTATTATGTTGTGTGGTTATAGAGAGATGTAACTTGTATTTACTACTGAGTCGTTGCAGGTCATTCCTATGCCTATTCAGTGCTGTTATGATTTTAATCCATGCCTTTGTTTTTGGTATCGACTGCCATACTTTCAATGGCGTGGCTTAGATGACTAGAACATGTGGAGTTAAAATTATGTACATGGCTTGTTTGGATTTTTTGCTAGATTTTTGATTATGGATATGGATTATGTCGGCCCACTTTTTTTGGGTCACACCCCACAGCACATCAGTTTTAAGAATTTGATATGAGCCTCTAAAACCCCTTGGGTAATTGCCCGAGCTGTCACCCAGTCTGGGGTGTGCTGGCAGCAGGTTTCTTAGCACCATAACATAGGGATAACAGGACACTCCTTTTCGTCAACTTTGGCTAAGCAATAAATCCGAATTGTCAGTGGTTGGGCTTTTTGCCAGTAAGACCTTGTTTAGCTCTTTGTCTTCATCTGTCCAGGAATGGCACTTGCATCTTCTAACAAGGCTTCAAACAGTTTCACAGTTTCTTTGGTGTTTTGAAGAGATACTGAATGAATTAATGAATTAGTAAATGAATGAATATTATTTGAGTGCATGAGTAGGGGCTTTTTACCACGTTTTCAAGGATGATACAACTGAGATCAATAAAGATTTCAACATCTTCACTCAAGATGGATAAAAATTGATTGCTTTTGCAGTGCAAGGGAAGACCTGGATGCAGCCATTCCACCACTGGTGAATGCCAACAGGCTTTGTTTTATGTTTGGCACCAGGAATTCGTGTCTGAGAATTTCTTGAATTTGAACGTTTGCTGATAACAATCAATATGCTTTATAGTCGCTTGTGCAAATGCCAGAAATGCCACACATTGAAGTTGGATTTGGTTATTGACGGCTTCTGGGATTCGTGTATGCATAGATACAGCCGGTCTGTATAGCATAAGCATTTGCTGTTTCTGGAGCAATGCTTGTTGCAAGTCAGTGGCGCTGCAGTCCATAGGGTGTAATCAGCAAATGCAGCCCAGCAGTCTGTGTTGGCATCCATTTGTGCTCTTCTTGATTAATGTAAATACGAGACTGTATCGCTGCTGTCTGGACCTGGATGCTGGCAAACAGACCCTACTGATACCTTGGCAGTTTCATTGCCTCAGATGGTTGTGAACAGTGTACATTGTCTGGATTTCATGTGGTTGAAGTGTGATACACCTCCATCACTAATTTACGTTTATGATTTCATGATGTGCTTCAAAGTCTTTTTGTCCATCTGCATAGTTTGCCTGCTTTAATTTGTTTTTCCAAAGGTCTTTCTTTGTGCCTGGTTTATCCAAGTCCTTTGAGTGTTTGTTTTGTTTTGCTCTACAATCAGTCCATCTAACTGTGTTGTATTGCCTTATCTACTTACGTACTAGATGTTCATCTTGATCAAAGCAAATTCAGCATTGCTGAGAACATTGGTACACATAATCATTCAGTCAAGAATCAACTACTGCAGTTCTATATCTTATGATCTCTCGAGTCTCGATTAACTTGAATTATATATATACTAGTCTAATTTGTTGTTCCTGCTGTTCTCTTATCTTTGGGTGATGCTAATTTATATATGCTGTGCACACGTTTCAGATTCTGCACTTTCTCTTATGTAATATGTAATGTAATGTATTGTAACAGAAAACTTGCATCGCGTGTGTCTTAAGAGCCTCTCGGAGACTGATAGCGCTGCGCACTATCAGTCAGATGGAAACGCTGTACCTTTAACGTGTTGTTCATGAAATATTGATGCTAAGCACAGATGGTATTACAGTTGTCCCATGTCACTTCCTTTTATTGTTGTGTATTGCCTTTTGCAGAGAATGTCTATTAAGAACTCAGTTACCTTGTGGTCATGGCACTTATATTCTGACCAGTGTTTTCCAGTAGTGCCGGCTGTGAATTGTTCTGAAGCACATAGGCAGTAGTACATTTTTTAAAGTCAGCTGCGTAGGCTTAGCCTCAATCCCAAATTGTTTATGACAGGTTCATAATATTTTAATGAATTAATTAATTAATCCACGTAACTTTTGAATTGAGTGGAGAAAATTTAGATTTCCAGTGCTTGGAATTATTTGAGGTAAAGAGAATTAATTATCGTCTAATCTTTGTTTCCTACTTGCGGAATAGTTTGCTGCAAGTAGTTTATATCCAACCAAATTTTGAATGACATTCTGTTTTTAAAATAGAGAAATACAGTCATATGATAAATAAAACTTTTTGTGAATATTTAGATGTGACAAATGGTAGAGCAGTTGCCACTGCTGTTGAGAAAGATGGATGCAATGCAAATGATTTACATCAGACGAGTTGCTTGATTCGGTCGCCAGCAATCAAGAGTCCAACTCATTCAGAGGCTGAGGAAGGAGACAAGGAGAGTCTCTGCAATCATATTGATGGAGTCAACTGTGATCAAACAGAACCACCACTGCCGCCGGGTCATCTGTCTCCTCCTCGTAACCTCATTGAAAAGGTCAGTGGGTCACAGAGCTCTCTGACTTTGGGGTTGAAAATGAAAGGAGTGGATGAAGTTGTGTCTTTAAATCCGCCAGAAAAGGCTTATTTTTAATATCTCAAAATGTATAGATGATTTTCTATGGCATCTGCAGATTTTACAATGTAGTTTTATCAATGCATGTCATCTTAACTGATGCTGATGAGAAACCAGATTGAGGCTGCATATGAAGAAATTCTGATTCAGAATTGCTATTTCTTGAAGGAATAGTTCAAGTTAGAGATGAACCGAGTTTGAATGTCTTGTTGAGTCCGAGTACCAAGTTTAATGAGTTGAATTTTGCCAAGTCCGAGTTTAGAATATTAAAATTAAGTCTCATTCTCTGGATTTTTAGTTTGGCAGTTTGCACGACTTCATGAATTTTTTTAGTTTTGCCTTAGTTTACACTTGGAAATAGTAACTAGTTACTAGTATGTACCAATAGTAGAAGTATTTATGTTTTAGTTAGGTCAATTGTTGTTTTGTAAATAATAATAACAGTATTTGTTATTTTATTATTATAATTATTATTATTATTATTACCGAAATTTGATACCGCCCTTCTTCCAACATCTTTTGCTCAGAAGTGCATACACACCCGTCGATGGCACAATTGCAGTTGTACTGCAGAGCAGTGGTGTGTGAAGGACTTGCTCAAGGTCCCTACACAGTGACCCTGTGGTTGATTAGTTAGATTGATTGTCGTTCTGTAAATAAAAATATCCAATTTTGTTTTCAAAACAGATAATCAAAAGATTAAAACTTGGACCCATTGTTTTTCCGAGTCCGAGTTTATGCCTAGTTTATGCCGAGTTTCGGTTCATCCCTAGTTCAAGTAATGATCACACTACAGATGGATCAGTTTGCTATGATTATGTCGATTACTTTCATGACATGGTTCCTATCGTCATCACAGTAGAATGTTTAAGGACAGTCTGTCCTTCACTATTTCACTCTGATGATCTGAATTTGTCCTCTTCAAGATTATAGTGTGCCACAGATGATGTATCAATTGACAAAAAGAGAAATCAATAAATGACATTCTTATAATAATTGCTTATTTTGGCAGAACATGGATGTTATTGTTGTTCATCGTCATCATCATCGTCATCATGTCGTCGTCATCATCATTATCAGTATAGCCTAATAGGATTGGCTATTGCGGACTCGATTTGGCATAGCGTCGATGAATAAGCTGGTCTCCCTAACGTGGCTTTTGTGGGTGTTGAGAAATTTTTGAGGATTTACATTAAATTACATTACAGCCTCAGCATCTTTGTCTTCATGATTAAAATCATTTTCATATAGCAGCTATGATGATGATAATGAAGAACTTTGGGATGATGATGATGACAACAATGAGAATGATAATGATGACAGCAACAACAATAAATTAATATGATGATGAAGATGATGATGATGATGACGACGATGATGATGATGACAAGCATGATAACTACAAAGATGTTGATGCTAACAACATAACTGACAGCCAATATTGATATATTATCATGGCAATAGCTATCAGTATGATCAGCAAAGTCAATGCTGGCAAATGTAGCAGACAAGAGATTGCTGAGGGTGCATAAATGTTTTTCTACAATTTAATTCAAATTCAATACCTTCATTGTATTGTGTTGTTAAGTGCTGACCAATAAGAGACTCCCAATGCCAGGGACCCCGGAGAGAAGAGGAGATTTAATACAGGAGAGAAATGCAGTGGGGCTTCCACTGGCCCTCCAGTTAGAATGGTACAGTACATCAACAGAAGGAGCTCGTGTTTCAGTGAAGGGCCAATGCAAGCAGGAGCCCGCGGATTGGGGTAGAGGAAAAAATGTGGAAAGAATTCAAAGATAAATGAAGATGAAGAGAGACAGCTGAGATTGGCCAAGGAACAGATTCAAAGAGGTACTTTGAGGCTAAACCCGGCCGGGTCGAATCCATTGACAAGAAGAACTTTAAACTGGATATCAGGGGAAGGAGGAAGTCAATTGATGTGGTCGGTCATGTAAATCGTGATGTGAGAAGAACCGGGAAGTCGAGCCATTAGCCTGACAGAGCGTTTGATCATCAACCTTAGGCAAATGTAATGGTCTAATGGGTGGAATGGTGGACTGTCAACCCAGAGGATGCATGTGATAGTTTAATGGGTAGAACCCAGACTGTAAACCCAGAGGATGGGGTTAAAATCCCCACAAGGGTAGAAAGACATTGTAGATCTTCTGCCCCACTTGTGTCTCATAGTGAATTTAGTTGTAATGAGTGCAGTGACTATCGTAATCATATCATAATCGTATTGTAATCGTAAACTCGACATTTCTATAGCACACACAAAAGCAGAGTCACGAGAACCAATTCATTCACAGGCGCTTAATCAAAGCAAAACTGATATGCAGGAGTCGAAATCCAGAGTGTCAGGCATGCATGCAGACAGTCAATTAGCTAGGTTGATGGTGTTTAGAGTTGAAATAGTGATGGAGGTTGGAAGAAAAGGAGGAATCAGAATTTGCAAAAAATCAGTGTTTTCAGTTTTTAGTAAAAGACCTATAGGGATTAGGGAGATTTGCATGATGTGAGGTTTTGGTTATATACAGTAGTTTGTAGAATTGATCAGATATTGGTCGTAATATTGGAGGGAGTTTGTTCCTAAGAAGCAGTTGGAAGATCCAGTTGCAAGGTAGAAGGGACTGGCCATCAGTCCTAATATACCAAAGCCAAGAAAATTAACGTTGCTATCACATTGTACCTGTGGCTGCCTGTAGGGTTAACTAAAGGGACTGCTCAACTTAGGTTCACAAACATTGGCATCGACTTTTCCCAAATCTCATTCTCACACTGACTGAAGTTCAGTCATTGATTTGTAGTGTGATCCCAAATCCCATTCTCACACTGACCGACTTATGAGTAAGTTCAGTCATTGATTTGTAGTGTGATCCCAAATCTCATTCTCTCACTGACCGACTTATGAGTAAGTTCAGTCATTGATTTGTAGTGTGATCCCAAATCTCATTCTCTCACTGACCGACTTATGAGTAAGTTCAGTCATTGATTTGTCGAGTGATCGATTCGATGCCAGACTTGTTCGGTTCATTTATATTCGTGACAATAGCTGGCACCAATGATTTATTTCTCAGTTGTTCCTGTTCGTGACAGTTTTTCTGTCCACTTTATCAACCTGAGAACGTACCTTGAGTTCCACTGCTGAGATTGTTATCATTATGATTTCATTTGATAAATGTGCATTCAATTGTTAGCTTGTGAGTTGTGTCCAAAAGGCAGAGAGATATCCAGAAGAGATCATCTGCACATAGCTGCATTGAATTTGAAAGGTGTGTGGTAGAGAGTGACCTGGAAACAGAATTTGTCTTCATCCCCACCCCATTTCCGTGGCTCTGTTTCCATTCCCTCCCTCTCCTCACCAGGTCTGACCCTATACCCCACCAGGTATACGTCGCTATTCCCACCAGATATGTCCCCATCCCCATTAGGTCTGTCCCATCCCCATTTTTCATTCCATAGAAGCAATAATTACAATATTAAATGCTTATGTGCATTAAACTGTTCTATTTAAATCGCAAGTCTTTTAATACAGAATACTTAACTTAAGTTGAAAATTTAGAATATCGCATATGATTTCAACTATATAGCACAATGACTGAACACTAGGTGCAGACTTTGTTTAACTTAATGAAGAGCAACAGTGATGAAAGTCAGAACCATTATCCTGGTAATTAACGGCTTGTATTTTCATTCCCACAGTAATATTGCAGGCTTTGCTATCATCTCCACGGTATTGCCGCAAATTCTGACACCATTACTGCAATTTTTACAGCAGTGGCATTACTCGGTCATCAACTTTACTCTTCCTTCCATTCATCTTCAAGGCTCATATCTGGTTGACGTAATACTTCGGCCTCAGTAAGCTTCCTCCCACTGTCGGCTTTGTTCATCCAATGGACTTGACCTTTTGGTTCCTCATACTAGAACTGCTATTAATCAGTCTTTATCCTTTGCTTCATTTGTTCTCGGAATGTGCTTTCTCCTTCTGTTTTGCTCAAAAACTCTAGCTTGCAGTCTATCATCCTCTTTGCTTTTCTCAAAACCTGTTTCTTCTTATGAGGCTTGCACAGTGGTTGCACTTCTGAACAGTCCGACTGTTGGACATCACCTTAGACACCGGGCACAACCATTCGCCCTTCTGGTGAAGGACAGTTAAGAACTTTCTGTCAAGAATTATGTTTAAAAACATTTATTAATCAGCCCTCAGACTCACGTGTGACTCTTAGCCTTGTTGTATTCCACTTCTAAAGACATGTCTAATCCTGACATTATGATTATTGCAACCTAATACAGCCATATCTTGCATGTGCTATCTATTGTAAGTTGTTGCGTTTCGACAAGTTATTTAAATAAAAAAATACAATACAATACAATCGTCCTACTAGAGGCGATTACAAATGCTTAAATGCAATACAAAATTACCCCATTCCCCAGTGCGGCACCCAATCTGGAAATGTGCTGGGTACTCAGTGTTGCTTTGTACTGGTCCAGGACCCTGTAATTTTCTGTATGTTTCTGTCCATTTAGTTGGCTCTGTGTTCTAATTTGTTAGTTGAGGCTGAGACCCATCTTTCTTCCATGTCGTTATAGTTCATAGCTGTGCTTCCAGTCTCACAGCCTCATCGGTGAATTATAGTGTTGGGCACGAGACCAAGGCCTCAAGACTAAGACCAAGACCAAGACCGAGAGGTCCAAGACCAAGACCGATGGTCCGAGACCAACAACGACACTTTTTTTATAAACAATTCAATTTATCAAGACGCTAAAACGGAATAGCACTCTTAAAGCATTAATTTTATTGCTGAAGAATACTAATCTTAATAATGGTCCAGAAAACAGATTTACCGGGAACTCTGAACTTTTGCAGGTTCAACCATTGACTTCGGCCTGAGAATATTACACTATAAATTACTTACAGTATACGATAGGTAAATACTTCAAGACATCTGAATAAGTATATTAACATTCCGTTTGAATGATGTAGACCTACTTGTACCACGGATCTCGGAATTGTAGGGTTAACAATGTCTACACTTGGCCGACCATATAATTATTAGATTATTTCAAAAACCTAGAAATTTGTTAAAGCAAATTTTGAAATGGCTGACTCCATTGCTATGCATTTTTTCTGCCCATGGTAACATATATATATATATGTTATATATATATATATAAAACAATGGTCAGCACGCCATGAATCGATGACAATCGCATAGGGCCTAAACATTCGGTGTCTCTAATAATCAAAAATAACCAACAGATATTGAAAAAATTGCTCTGATAAGGCAAATGACCAAGAACGCTAATTTAAGACAAATACCAGTCCCGAGACCATTCCTTTAAGACCAGGACCAAGACCAACACATTCGAGACCAAAACCGAGACCAAGACCGATGTTCCGAGACCAAGACCAATAAGGATGCATTCGAGACAAGACCGCAGTTTTCTGGTCTCGAGACTAAGACCACGGTCTCGAGATCACATCACTGGTGAATTATGTTCTCGGAATGCAGTTTTCTTTAGAAGCGACTATTGATAGATACATGCGCTTCTGAGCGACTCACCCTACTGGAGGTGCTTTATAGATGCTTAAATACAATACAATACATTGTATGATAATGGTGGGATAGAAGTTTCCAGTTTACGTTGGATTAAGATAGAATGGCCTGCAGCCGTTCAAGACAACTGAATATGACTGTGTAGCATTCTTGGAGTCGGTGCCATTGTGGTCTTGAATGTTGCTGACGATGCTCAGTTATGAACAGTTCCCTAACAGGCGAGAGAAAACATCGGTGGGGAGAGCAGAAAGTAGAGGTAGGTTGGCCTTTTACCTACCTATCTGAGTGTTGATTCCCAATTGTTCTTGTGAATGTCTCCCTAGGCAGTGAAATGATGCTGTAGAAGCATAATTCCTCTTCCATAAAATCACTACCATGACCATACTCTGTCAATAGGAGATCAGTTGGAGAGGGAGATGACTGGCCACCCGTGCACCCTCGTCTGCCGTGGATTTTATGGAGATCCTGCAGACATGGTAATTAATTCAGCAGACTAAGAGAAATTGCTTGTTAACAACGGCTTCGGATAAGAGTGGAGATTACACAGGTACACTTAGGAAACTCAGATGGAGACTAGCAGATGATGACAATGAATGGAAGCCAGCAGGAGCTTTGACAGCACATTGAGACTGCCAACCAATCGTGCATGTAGAGCAGAAAAGCAATTTGTGGTTCGGAATTGATCGATTCCCGGTTCATTCATTTGTTGAGGCTCCACGGATATAATTGTATTTGATTAGGTATGAGATGAATGAATTGATAAAATAGGATGGAAGGAGTGTACGAACAAAAGTATAAATGAATGATCGAACGGATGAAGATAATGTTGTAGTCTCTAAATTAGAATCTTAACAGTTTAACGCATGGTTTTAATGAGATTATGGCTTTGTTACGTAGTTTGAGTACCATTAAGTAAATAAGTTTTAAGTGAATATTGAATGAGCTGAAGAATGGATTGGTGCTTGTATGAATACTATCTGAACAGCTTTGACCAGTGCATATTGTCATTAAAGCTTTGTAAGATTTTATTTACCTCATTGTGATGACTAGTTAAACTGTCGTGGTCATAGAGTGTATCTGTGCTTCATTAATTAATTAATTCATTTTTAAAATGTATCCAGTGCCCAGTCCTCTCAAGAAGCATTCTCAGAGGAGCTCCCAGCCTAACAGTAGCAATATAAATCAAGCTTGAGCAGCTTATGAAACAAAGGCATATTACTCCTTGGCAGCAGTCATATCTCTAAGGAGAGTGCCTTTCAGATGGAGGGGCCAACAACTGAGAAGAGACGGAGTGCTGCCTGGTCGAAGTGATTGCACTAGAGACCAGGAGCTTGCTCCAGAAGAGGAGCACAGAGCTCGATGGCCAGCCAAGGCTGAAAGGCAGAGCTTCGGCAGATTGACCGGGGCATGGCTGCTTCTTCTGCAAAGATAATCATCACAAGAGGTAGACTGTGTTACAGCCTCATAAATTGAGTCTTCTCTTATTAGCTCACCATAAATGTAACTACTTCCCAAGCAACTTCTGAGATGAGCAGCTTCGAGGCATTTCTTTATTATGACAGTACTGTAAACTATCCCGTTGTGTTGTGGTTTTATGTTGTCTGGTCAACAGGAGTGGCACTCGAAGAACAGACAATATGTGTATGTACATGGCGACTTATTGACTGGAAGCCATAGAGGAACATGGCTAATAATACAGTGTATAAACGAGATCATGTGTGAAAAGGGCAAATGTCAAAAAATTCAATATTTCAATATTTAGTGATAGACTGCAGTTCTTCTATGGTGCTGATGATATCAGGTTAAGACATTAGGGGACTTAGCACGTTGTAAACAAGTCCACTCTGTACAACTGTTACATAGTGTACAAGGCCAAAAGGTTTGAAAAGATGGAAAGGAGTTATAGAGGAGAAACACCAGAAATGTTTTTTGGGATTCTCAAAACATGACAGAAAACAGCAAGAGAGACGGAGTGAGAGAGACAGAGACAGAGAGACAGAGACAGAGAGACGGAGTGAGAGAGACAGAGACAGAGAGAGACAGAAAAGGGAGAATGATGGAGAAAAAGATGTGCAGAAATAGAAGGCTGTCTTTTTTTTCCAGGTGTGTACAATTCTCTGCCGAGGGAGCGATGGTGGTAATTGGGGTGCAGCCATCGCCCTCAACAAACACAGCCTCTTCACGCAGCTTGACATCCTCTGCCATTCCCAACAGGGAAATATTGGCTGGAAACAAATGTCCAGGTCTCTAATCCTCTTCTCTTTCACATATGCTGTGTTTTTATAGATCTACATATCAAACACAGTTTCAAGAACTGTTAATTTACCAAGCAGCATTCAACTTAAAAATACAGAGACTAGATTTTTCTACAGGTAGCTAATTACCTGAAGAACTTGATTAAATTCTCAGTTTAAAAAAAAGTGAGACAAGTTTCAATTTGACATGTGGCTTTGAGAGGTTCTTGTCACAGCTTTTGATACATGCCAGCATGTGTATATTGTCGTATTGTAGATTTATGTAGCACCTCTCACAGAATAACTACTCAGCACAGACACCCCGATGAAAAAGAAAACCCTTTTAAGAGTGAGAAGCCGATGGAGAGAATCCTGTCATTAGTTTTGCCCTTAGTGATGGAGGAAGGTCATTCCAGGAAGATGGAATGCTGCTGATATTGTATAACTATGTTGTGGGTATGCGCACACTAAATTCTTCTAACTCCAGAACCCGTGTGTACACGCACGTGTGCACAGCTTAGATGGAATGCTGCTGATATTGTATAACTATGTTGTGGGTCCATCTAAGCTGTGCGCACGCACACGGGTTCTGGAGTTAGCGCACACAAGAATTTAGTGTGCGCATATAAATTTTTTCCCCAGAAAAAATATTTAGGTGAACATAAACCAATAGTTAGCTAGACAGAACAGAAAATTGCAAGTAAATTGAAAGCTAATTACAGTGACATACAATGATCTGCTCTAAAATACTTTTTAACCTACTCGTTAGTGCATATACCTGGTATGCTATTGCCAGGCTTAGAGGCTGAGGTCCATGATGTTCTATAAGAAGCTCTTACACGACCAAGATGCTCATATGTTGCCCAGCTAATGCAGCCATGCGCCATCGATAAACTTTCAGCTAAAAATAATGTATGTATTAGGCTATTTATATAGCGCCTTATTAGAACCTCTCGAAGGCACTAAACGTAGCTACCCAACAGATCTAAACAAATGCGATTTCAGTAATTTAGAAAAGTTGGGCGCAAGTAGTGCAATGTTGCGAAATTGTAAGGAAGAGTGTTCCAGAATGATGGTCCAATGCATGAGAAGGCACAGTTGTTCGCATCGATGTACGGGAGTGCGGAACCATTAAGTCCCCACGGGCTGCAGCAAACAAGGATCGACACCTGGCTGGCTGGAGACGGGAAGACAGAGCTCTCTGGTGTATTCTGGAGCCACTGATGTCCGTCCCATGAGGATGATCTTGAATGTGATCCTATCCTCAACCGGAAGCCTGTGCAATGTGTCACGCATATAGCTTGAAATATGCGATTATTTTGGCAGCTTGGCAAAGACTCGGGCAGCACCGTTGAGAACGGATTGAAGCTGTCTTATCCGGAACTTTGGCAGACCCGCAAGAACACCGTTGCAGTAGTCCAGGCGAGTCAGCATGGAGGAGTGGACAAGAGTCATAGCGGCGTCAATTGAGAGATTTTGCCGAATGACTCTAATCTGGCACAGTTGATAATAGCAAGAACTGCACAGGGAGCTGACATGTTCCTCCAAGGACAGGTCTTCGTCCAGAAGAACTCCCTAAGTCCCGGACGACGCATTCAACCTTCCAATGAGGAAATGCTGCTTTAATCGCCTCTTTGTCAACCCTCGAACGTGCTTGTCTCGTGCCCAGCCAAAGAAATTCAGTTTTCTTCGGGTTCAATTTTTAGCCGATTAGAGGACATCCAGATCTGCACTTGCTCCATAATTGCCAAGATTTTTGAGACACACTCCAGTGCCTCAGATTGGCGGCATGTCAAGTACAATTGGGAGTCGTCGGCATATTGATGAACCCGGGCTCCAAAAGCACATATGATCTTTGTTAAATCAGCTGTATATAGCATGTACAGCAGTGTGCCGAGGACTGAGCCCTGTGGGACGCCGAATGTCACAGGTGCCCATGCTGAATGGCCACCATCATTTTATGTTCACTGAGGAAAGAGCGGATAATGACGTCATCTGCTGCTGTGTTGGTTAAAGTCTAAATTTATGAAATAGTAGAAACTGATACACCGAATGCAAGGAAAAGAGATTACCTAAAAATGAAGTTCAAGATTAATCCTATAAAGCTATTGCACAATGTAGGCTAGTTTTACTTTTGGTGTTGAACAAATAATCAAGAGTCTCTCCTCAAAATACAAGGATCTTCTGGGAAGCGATGACATTTGTATTATTACTTAACAGTATATGTTTATTGTAGCTAAGAGGATTAAAAGTAGCTTACATTGATCTCTAATTAACCAAAAATGGTTGAGCCTGGAGGAATTAAGGGATGCAACTTCGGAAAGAAAAAAAATGGAGAGGATTGGTCATGGCGGTCGCTAGATTTCCAAGAAATGACAGCACAAGGTGAAGAGGATTAAAAGTAGCTTACATTGATCTCTAATTAACCAGAAATAGTTGCATTTGCACTTCAGAGTGAACAGTTTCAAGATCTTTCAAAGCTGATGGATATTGGAGGAAATTTGTTTAGCTTCAAGTGTTGACTGTGAACGCGGTTTCAATTTAATGAATAGGCCTAATCTTAAAACCAAACCGTTTAGAAGAATTTCATCTAGAATTGCTCATGAGAATTAAAAGTTACATTCTAGACGGCAGAGTGGAACTCAGCACTATAGACTTAGATATGGTCTTAATTTAATTATCCATCGCATTCACTTCGGACCAGTGGACAAAAGTGTGAACCATTTCTAAAATGTTGCACACATAAAAATTTCTTGCACACTCCTCTTTTCTTAAGAGTCGCCTGTTTCATTAGCCCCTTTGCTGCCGAACTGTCATAAGTAAAAAAGCCTTGAGTGGTGACAGGTAGCATGCAGATATTTTGTTTCTGCAATTTGTAGCTTCTGTGCTACACTCACTGTTGCAATGCTATGCACAAAAATATCATGCATGAAGATTGTTTTTGTTGCTCATTTATTTTCATTAGATGCAGAATACCTAGTATGCTAACAAGACATGGGTACATGGAACTGTATGTTTAGAGCAACTGCGGCAGATGGGACACTATTTCACCCCCAGATGATAGTTCCTGCACTTTCTGTTAGTGCAGCAAAGCAGCAGTTATCAATGATGGATACTTGGTGCAGCAAATGGCTTTCACCTTCCTTGCCTTTGATACATGGACCAAAGACCCATGGCGCCAAAGGCGCTAACGCTCACACAAGTTTTGACTCTGTGATGCCAGGGCTAGGGCATTCCCACATCTTTTTTGAAAACATTAATGCTATATAAAATAATGCAATCATACGAACTCTAATATCGGATATAATGTATAATTTATCCACCTGAAGTATGTATAATTGTACATGACAGAGATTGGATAACTCAACTTTGAAACACTTCTCAGACCGCTGCTTTCGTGTAACAGACATAGCACTACAATCTTATTTATTTATTTATTTGGAGGATTTACAATCACTATCTTATGACATATGAAGCACTTATTGTTTAAGTAAACCTTTATACTCAATGTTTAATTGTCAGAAGAGATTGCAAAAATATTGAATGCTATGGGGCTAAAATGTCAAAAGTTACTGCAAAGCATTGGTGATTAGACACCTGGAAGCGCTCAAGACGTTTAATACTTCTTGCAACAGCTTTTCAAACAGAGCACAAAAGTAGCCCAATAGTAGTACAAACATCGCAGGAATGAGCATATGACTTGCATAATTATGCCTATGCTTTGAATAATATTCAGTGCCACTTTCAGCACAGAGACGACTATTTATGAAAAGTGCCGCTTGTCATAAGGGCACTCAGCACACAAATAATTCATGACAAGCACTGCATGTCAATATGATGGCTAAGGGTTTAAATCTCTTAGACAACCATGTGCACAGAGCTTGTCAGAGTTCCTCAATATGCACTATATCAAATGCCAGGTATGCAAATGCACACATACAAACATTTAAACCGTCTCACGACGGGTTTGTATATTTCTATGGCTCATTCTATGAAAATTATTTATTGTTTAGTCTTTACACTTCATCATTTATTTAAATGCCTGTTTAAATGCCAACTGAAAACTTTGTTGCCTTTCTTTTCTTTCTCTAATTCTGCTCTCTTACTGTCTAACATGAATGACAATATTTGTAATCAGATCTTGCATACCTGAGATTTTACTTTAATTTGCAACGGCTTTCGGCTTCTATTATATTGACTACTGCAAGTCACTCGATATTGCAAATGGGATTTATGCCAGCTACTACTAGTTGAAAATTCTGTGGCAGGAGCCATAATAAAGAAAACCTTCCAGGATCAACATGTTATGCCAACACTAGAATCTCCAACGAATTCTTGCATTTATTATAATTTATTATAATATTATCTGAAACTCGATTGAATTAGACAAAATGGTACTAAACAACTAACATATTGTAATGGTTTGCGGTGTGACATTCCATGTTTATCAATAAACAAATATTTATTAAGCAGTTATTGCCCACAGTGTAAAGAATTGAGTTTAAACTCTGTCTTATACACCCATTGCACTTTTTTTATCAGTTGACCTATCTGCACTCCTTGCTTATGCCCCCAAATATTGCAATCAGTGGATGCCCATACTCTTGGTGTACCTCACTCCAGGGCAGTGCTGGATTCTTGCGTGGAGTTGGTGGTTGCTCTGAAGTTCAGTTTACTGCTCATTTTTGTTTGTTCTGTCAGGTATTTATTGAGCACTAAACTTAGACTCACCCATTTCAGCTTTTTTAGCAATAATTTATTTTAGAACTGTATTTTCTTTTTCTCAATTCGAACTGACAAAGTGCAGTATGATTACTTGCGGTGACAACAAATTTTACATGAGTCGAATTTAACTGTATGGCAGCCTTCAAGGATTCTTTCTGTACTACTGCTCATTTTACCAATGCCACTTACTGAATGAAAGTCAACCTTATTGTATCCATTTTTAAAAATCTGGTTTCCCTGATGTGTCAGATTTCCACCTAGCTTCTCTACTGGGTGTTGATCTTCTTCCTTCACTGTGGTTTGACTAATAATTGGCTAAGCAATGAGGTGGCAACCATGTATTGAAGCATCATGATAATGGAACAACAGAAGTTATTTGATTAGATCCGATTACAAAATAAGTTTAAGCCTTGAATAGTTAGTTGTTATTGACGAGCTTCATTTTGTTGTTGTTATTTGGTGGTTACTGGGGAAAAATGGACATGATTCCAGACAGTCATCCACTCTAACGAGTGGTTCACTTATTTTACAAATGCCACTTCAGTTAACAGGTCAGTTAACAACGCAAAGTACATTGCCCTGATAACCCAGAGGGACAATTGCCCTTGAATACTTGTGGCGATGAAGTGCCCAGTTGCTGTTGGTGCTGATAGCGCTGCTATTGCCATTATTGTTTTGTGCATAATTGCCAATTGCACGTGCAGTGGTGCATTAGTATGCCATCTGGATCCCACGTGCTGTTGACATAATTAAGCGAGAACTCTGATGTATAGGCAGTCCAAGACTGGGAAACAAACAAACTTAATAAGCATGGTCGTCACAGCAGGTGACAAATGGTTTGTGGACAGGTCAGGCAGCTGCATGTTTTTTTACCTGTCTCTTCTGTTTCTAGAGACTGAGCCATTTATTTTTTTGTCCCAGGTGGCTCAAATACGAGGAGAAAGTTGAGGTTGGTGGACGCTGGTCAAAGCCCCACGTGAGCACTGCATCACTGCACGCTCTGCTGGAGATTCGCCGAGCGATGACTGATCTCAGCTGTGCCATTGAACTTGACGTGACTTCAGCATCCGGATCTTTAGCAGATGTCTCAGGTCAGTCATATGATATGACTGCTAACAATTATAATTGTAAATCTTCTACGTTGTTCAGTTCTACTCCCAGGCCATTTGAGGCCGGCCATCTTATTCTCCAGTGCCTAATAGCATCATGTCCACAAGAACTTAGCTGTTCGGTCAGTTATCATCAAAGGTCATTACTGTGCTTAAAAGGTCGTTTAATCAAAGGTCATTATTGTGCTTAAAAAGTCAATTCATCAAAGGTCATTATTGTACTTAAAAGGTCATTTCAACACAGGTCATTTCATCAAAGATCATTATTGTGCTTAAGTGTCTAGGCTACTTCACAAGGCATTAGAGACCATTCAGAATATGCAGAGGTTAAGCTAAGGAGACAGTTGGGTGTTTCAGTGGACATCATTATTGTCTTCAGTCTAAATATCTTCAGTCTAAGTGGATCTTCCATTTTAAATATCCGTTTCATTAGTATTGATTTCCTCGGATGCGGTTCTTGATTCAGCTGCACGCCTTAGGTCTCAGAAAAAACTTGTCTGCATTGTTCATATCAATACTGATTTTCAAAATTTTTATTTATCTTCATAAAACATCATATAATGTGGGAGATTTGATACACAATATTCTTTCGAATGGGTCTGGTTGCCCTCATTTGAGAATGTCTGTATAGTCTTTTATCCTACTCCTATTGATGACTGTACAGGTGTTTATTGAATTGATTCCAGATTGCAGCTTGGAGTTTAAGTTACTGGTAACTGCTGCATATCGCTTATTGTCTCTCTAGTTGTCCTACTTGTTCAGATTGGATGAGCCTCATATGGTTAGGCAAGATATGTAGCAAACAGCTGATAGTTGCCACATGAAGTGTAAGTCCATTGAAATACTAATCATTGTGAAGGGACCTTGATTGAGATAACTGCTCAAGATCATTTTGTTTTTGTTTTCCATTAGATTGCAATGACAAAATATCATATACCAAATACCGGAAACGACATTGATTGCCCTTTAGAAAAAGTTTTGCAGCATGTCAAGAAAGATCTTTTGCTGAACTTGCTAGAAAAATTTCCCTTTTACCTTTACTTTCTCAAGAATCAATTTTATTGCAATCACGCATGTTTCCAGGAATTATGGTAAAATGAAGGTTTTGATAAATTGGATTCAGATGAAATAACAATTTCAGTTATTACCTGGAGGAAAAATTTTATGTGTGGTACACAGATGCTAGGTCTATTGTTCTTCCAGCAGCAAAAGAATGCTCTTTGATGTTCAGTTCAATCTTTATGCAGAACAATACTTCATGTGCATTTCAAAGAAGTAAAAGTAGCATACTGATCACTTGGGCCATCAAAGGTCATATCCAGGAGAGAAAAATTGGAAAACTTATGGAAATTTTTTTTCATAAAAGTCGATCCTGTTTCAGTTTTTGTACAATGCAAATTTCTTTAATCGAATGTAATTATAGTACTCATAGAAAAAAAATTTTTTTATCAGTTGGAAAAATTCTTGAGTTTTTGAAACACTTTTCTGGCTATCAACAGACTTTGGCTCTTTACTGAGATGAAAAATAGAAAATTGGAAAATACTTGATAATTTTTATATGAAATGCAGCAGGACCTGCGCTATTCTTAATATTTAAACTATGGTTTACTGAATGAGAACACACTGAAGAAATGTCTTAGGCCTTATGTCTCGCTTGGAACTTTATTTAATGTGGGCATCGGTATAATTTCTCCACAGGATTGATTAAGTAGAAGGGAGGAGAGATTGCTGATAATTGAAGCTTGAACCTCTGCTCATTTGGATGCATGAATAAGTCAACAGATTACCATCACAATTCAGAAGATTTTTTATCACCTTTGCTTAACACATTGGCCACAACGTACATTATTACTGCTAGGCCAAGCAACATATGCAAACATTTCGCTATATGATATGTTGTGAAATTATCATTTGTTTACTTTGTTTTCATAATAGGATCTCAAAACTCAAAAAGAACATGTAAAAACATACTCTAGCAGTTTATCTGCTATTTTATATTATGCATACTTTTATTTACAAATTCAGGTAGGTGTGAAACTGCTCGAAAGTTATACTACACACAAATTGTCAGCTTTACCATGCATGTCTGGCAGAAGTAGCCTATCACTACAATTGTCTGACTTTTCAGACAGTCCTAAAGTAGCATTTATACCTGGAATGCCAGTGAATGGAATGTTTGGAGGAGGCTCATATGTAGGAATCAAATTTATCCATTCATTTCGAGGCATTTGTCATGACGTGCCAGCGACCTATGATTGAACATATATGTCATTCGGCTCACTCACGTCCACTGCCTCCGATTTCGGACCTACACCACGTAATTATGTGTTGACTGTCATCAATGTCTACCTCTGGGCTGCTAGGCCTATAATCCGAATCTCGCACACTATCCTCATAGTCAAAATCATTATCATCTGATGAATCTAGACCATTTACTAACTGCAAAACCACCGCACCGCCATATTTTAAAACGTTGTTATATCTACTCCCTACAATAAGAAGTTAGTAAGAAGCAATATTTGTTTTCATTAATTTCTACTGAGTGAACAATATTTGTTTTCCCCAATTTCGTCTAAGTAAACATCTGGTCTCAATATTAAGCCATCATAATAATTAGTTTTGCAGCAGTGCATGCGTTTTAACCATTTACAGTAACTATGAGTTAACTCATAGTTAACTCGCCGGTCAATGTGTTAATGTGTATCTGTGTATTTATTTGGTACCTTTAAATACCTTGGAAAAGCTAAGTAAAAATCCATATTTACACTAATTATTGCTATAAAGACAGCCTATGTGTTTCAAATGTCAAGTGTTTGTTTACTAAAACTGTAGAAAATCTGTGCTGTAATACAGGAGCTGTGAGTGGTTGCCAGCAATTCAGCCAATAATAATGCCTAGATGAGGAATCTAATTTGATCTAATCTCATGATTTCTATAGCTCCATGATCAGAATGTCTAAGACAGCTGTCGATGGTTGCTTGGAGCGAGTGAAGTGCAATAAGAACAATTAATCACTTGTTCAGATCTTGTGTGACAGGACAGACCCAGTGTCTGTCGATCTGCTGCTGCTTCCAGAGGAAACAACTGCAGAGAAGAGGAGGGAAGCTTTTCGCTCTGATCTTCCTGTCTGGATAGGGATTGATGGTTGCTGACTTCAGTTTGTTCTGCTGTCTGTTACATGATTTGTGACGTTTTCACTTGAACAGATGATCGCTATAACCTGATTACCTCTGGTCGTTTTTCTGTCGTGCCGATATATAACCTATTTCACATTTGTTCATGTGTTCTGTTTATGATTCTGGATCATCCAAGTCCACTTAAGTCCACGGATGTCCACTTTGGGAACTGCATGTGCATATCCTGACGGAGTTTGAATTCCAGAAGACAGGCATACGTGTGATGTGACATCAGCAGCTGTGAGAGACTGTAAGAAAATAAGAAATGCATCATTTAGGGATTTTTTCCACTCAAGAATGGTATGCTAACTGTTAAACTTGGCTAGTCACCAATTTTACATTTTTTGCATAATTGTTTTCATAATCTGTGCAAGCGATTCTGCTCTGCCAGGGAACCTTAGAAGGCGAACCTATGAAGGTGAACCTATGAAGTTGAACCTATATTATGCTGGAAATACAATGCATCTGAAAACCTGTTAAATAACAAACTCAGGAATTTGTGGACTTTTGCCTCTGATTACTACTTGGCGAATTCTGTGTCAGCTTAACTGCTGCATCAGCTTCTGCTCTACATCATTTGCTATTGGGCCACAATCCTGTCAAGGGATCCAGGTCCCAGAAATCATTGTAATGATCCGCCATTTATAGCTTACCATGTCAATGATAAGATCACCAGATGCCTTACTACAGGGTGAGCCATGCACTAGATGTGAAATGAGAGTCGCTCTTCACTGTTTCATCCATATATAACTGATTTCAATAGTAGGAGTATGGCTGTTATGTCGCATTAAAGTACAGTCACACACTTCTTGTTTACTATGCATTGTTTCACGGGCTGATGTGAGCATAATTTCGGTTTGCGCTTTCAGTTTTGCTCAGGTTAGAGTGCTCTTTGAGCGGTGCTCTAAAGATATTCAATTACAACAACAAATTACACCTGCCAATGTAATCTCACGCTCTTTGTAGACCTGAGTCTAGAACCAACGTGTGACACGTGAATCTGAACTATCTTTTCCGGGATCATGACTTTGGGTATAAACACTTGGATATGTTGTGCCGGGTCTCCTTTTAAGAAACTTTTATATCACAGGTCATGATGAACGGCTTTTTTATGTCGATTTGTGAAGTGTGTAAGTGCCTCTAGGTCATGTCCTGTTTTGTTCATGGCATAGTTGAATCTAAAGGTCCATTAAAAACACCTTGGTACTTACCATCATCGATTGTAAACAAAAACTCTGTATATATACAATAAATTTATACATTCATTTTATTATCAAGCAGGTTGTCACACCACAACCTGTGTGACTGCCTTTTAGCAGGTTCAAAGTGTTAAGCATCGTCCCACAAATGATTTAAAAGGTTTATGTCGGATGAGGAAATGCCCAAAATGACCTATCAGCTGTTAACAGCTACTTTGAGTGCTTCTGACACTTGTTTCAGATGTTAAACTTTTCGAAGAATGGCGAATTCGTTGGTGGTCAATTAAGCAAAGTTCACCTGTTCAAAGTATGGTGCCTGATAAGACTGCATCTGCGATTTCCTCAGTGACAGATACTGTCTTGCTGGAATCTTTATAGCCTTGCTGTGAACGCTCAAAAGAGAAGCAGCTGGAAACTCCAGAATGTTTGTTTCTAGGTGTTGCCAACAGCATGGCTGGCGGCTGCCATGAGGTGATGATTGCAGGACCTGTAAGTCAGCACTTAAAATTTTTTTGCACTAGGACAGACCGGCAGGAGGATATTTCCACTGAAGCCAGACTAGTGCCCAATTTATTAATTATTTTTCTCTTTCAAGAACCTTAAGCATACATACAATTGATTTAGATGCATATTTGGACAATTCTATGACTATGTTGACATATAAAACATAGTGTGTTTTGCCATGATTTTTAAAATGTTGGTTCCTTGATTCACTTTACGGACTGGCAACTGCGGGCTCACGGACCACAGTTTGGGAAGCGCTGCTGTGGGTGTTATTACTATGAACTCTAATGCATCATTGCTAGCAATATTCCTTTATTGCTTCTTCTTCTTTCCTGAAAAGAATCATAAACACTTGTTCATCTTTAATCTGGATGACACTCCCCTGAGTCCTGGAAGCGCCTCACGTATGCATCTAGACAATCTGGTGAGAATTTCCTCCTATGCCACCGTCATATATATATCATGGTCGGTTGTGTAAGTGCTGCATTGAGAACCTCTTGATCTATGCACATTTTCATAGGATCTGACTTTTCTTAACAATAAACAAAGCACTGATCTTATCAGTTTGCTTGATAACCGGCGGTGTGACTATGTTCAATATCATCTCGCCCATTCCAGTTTAGCTTCCAGCATACATCTGATAGATATTGGCATTCTCTTGGATGGATGCTGTGCAAGGATGAGTGACTGATCAATTACCAAATGAAGTCCTCCATCACAACAGAATGGGCCATTAAAACCATTAAACCATTGGATGAAAATACTTCTCAGTTGTTGAGTGGATACCAGTGGCTATAAATTCAAGGTCCTGATGGGCTTAAGAGGAGAGTGGCGATTGCAGTGATCCATCCATGAATCTTAATGCAAGATAGTGCTCAACTCTGTTTCTTTGGGGCAATATGTCATATGACAACAAGAGTCTCTTAATTAAGCCATCGTGCAAATCTTAACCACATACAACTGAGACTGCTATGAAAAGTACGGGTTCAACCCTCATCTGTGTTGGGATCTTGAGCAAGTCCTTCATATTGCTCATTAGTCTTTTCTACCAGTAACCCAAAAGTTATCTTTTCTCTTCTTTGTGTTGCAAGTGGCACGATTGTCCAAGTGACACAGGGACAGTCAGCTGTGTTTGTCAATTCTTAAGTGAAAGCTCATGCTATCACATGCTCACCATAGCTACATGGTGTCATTAGATTCTTTGTTATCTGCAGTGAACTCCTTCACGTAATCATATTCATGGCCTTCTCTTCTTCGGATTTGTTGATATTGTGTTATGGTGGCCGATTTGTAGCATGGAGGGTATGGGTTCAACCCTCATCTGAGGCAGTTGCTGTGTTGGGACCTTGAGCGAGTCCTTCATGCACGATTGCTCTGCGATATAACTGCAATTGCACCATCGAGACATGTGCACCTTTGAGTTCTTGGAATTTATGAATCAAGGGTAGTATTGTATTATGAGTAGTTTAAGATTGAAAGTAGTTAGTTACTGGTGTTTATTGACATCTTATGGCTGATGTCGCTTTTGACATCCTCCTCCTCCTCCTTCATCCTGGGCTTGAGACTGGTACTTCCAGCATACAGGCAGCAGTAGAGTTAAGGACTGAGAGACTGCCATGAAATGATTTAGTTTCATTGTAAGTACTTGGAGCATTGCTTGCTAAGCACTAAACATTGGACAGTTGTCTGAAGACTCATCGGCCATCAGTATTTGTCATCTTGTCATTTTCTTCACGTTTTCAGCCACAGTGATCTCTTCTGTAAGTAGGTGGCTGTCTATATGACTCCTGTTAGAATCACATAAATGTGCTCTCAGATAGCTAGCTATCTAGCAGCATTTTGTAACAGTCCAGCTTAAAATTTAATTTGAGTTTGAAATGTTTCTCCAGCTATCTCTTTGGTTACAGTTTTCAGAGGATATATATATATATATATATATATATATATGTGAGGCTAGGGCTCAAAACTCGTCGCTTGTCGCTTCCTAGGCAATGGGCGAGATGGGTCAAAGCACAGAAAATTGTTTTATGGTATATTGTTACAAATAAGTATGTCTTCTTTCAATATCTGAAATAATAGATGTTATATTCAAATATTCAGTTTGAAAAAAATGTTTTAATGCGTGTGGTGTCAAAATTTACATTGCAGCAATGGCTAAATTTGCGTATTTTCATCCACCATGAATGTGTTAAAATCTGCCACGAACAAACCTGGCTTCATACGCTGAATACAATTTTGTTTTCAAAGCAGATAATAGGAAAGATGAAAACTTGGACCCACTGTTTGTCCGAGTCCGAGTGGCGAGTTTATGCCGAGTACTGCGAAACTTGGGTCGAGCCGAGTTCCGGGCCGAGTTTTGGTTACTCCCTAACGATGGCAATTTATATGCTTTATAAAACTTGTTTACTGTTGGCACAAATGCTGATGCTTGAAGTTATGTAACAAGTACATTTATACCTGTATTCTTAAAGCAGAAGGGCTGAATGTTTAAATTATGATTTTGCTGCTTTTTGCATTAATCTTTGGACTATTTGGTTGTTCAGCAACAATAACAACTGGAGTTGCAAGGCAAGGCCGATTGGATGAAACTGCATTGAGGAATTTACGTGAAATGCTACTTCGTCCACACAAGCACAAAAATCGCCATGGTAACAGGAAGAAATATAGACGAGAAGAAAGTGGCGACAAGAAAGGTGCAAACTGTGATGAAAGAGATGAATTCTCCGAATATAAGGGAGCGTCTTCTAAAGGTAAAGCATTTAAGAAATACAGTGTGGTCCAGTGAGCTTCTCTAGCGCTCTTGCTAGTTTTCTAATTGTGCTATGTAAATCACTGTAATTCGGACTCGGACGGCTCTCGCTCAATATCATGCTTATGCATCTGTTGGTCCTTTGCTTTGGAATGATATCTACCTTTTCTGACTCGCTCTTTGATTAAAACTTGGGGTGCTTCTGTTTTTTTCCACATTCTTAAGACTTATCTTTTCCCACTGGGTATTTTACACTTAGTGCACCTCTGATTAGGTTGTACTGGGAGAAGCTCTATACAAATATGTAAATATAATACACTGTATACGCCTGGCTCTCATTATAGCACAGCTTGATACTACATGAATTCGGGTAAAACTCGATAATTGCTATGAATTCAGAATTTACTTATGCGCAACTGTTGAGAAGGAAGCAGGAGTTTTTCGGACATGTTATGCGATCAAATGGAATGGAAAAGGAAATGATGCTGACATGTGGAGGAGGAAGGAAGAAAAGAGTGTGCCCAAGTAAAAAATGGATGGATGTGATACATGAAAAAACCGAAATGAGCCTGGAGGGATTAAGGGACACAACTTTGGAAAGAAAAAAATGGAGAGGATTGGTCATAGTGGTCGCTAGGTTTCCAAAGAATTTGCTTATTGAATTTTGACATCTGCCTCGATATCATCAGCCAATTAATTGTACCTGACCATCATAAAAAATTATAGCCACATTATGGTTAATTTGGCATCCAGCCCATGCCCTGTTGATCCAATTTAAAAGCCTCATAAATGTGGACAAAGATAAGTTTGCATGAATGTTTACTGTATATATTGTAAAAAATATTGCTATATATACTTTAGAAATATCAAGCATTTTTTTATTTCTAGAGTATAATTATGATCAGGTGACTTGTGTAAAAAATTTGTGTCCACCATTTCTGAAAAAATCAGAGCATTGACTGGATTTTTGTTTGTTTAAATGTTCAATCTAAAACACAGTTTTATTTAAATGAACTTTTGAGCAGCCTTTTCAAGTCCAATGATGCCCAGAGCAAGTATTTTGTAGACTCGTTTTTCATGACCATTGTTGAGTTCTAATGCCTTCATTAGCCCACTACAGCCGGCTAATAGACACAAGGCCACATAGACATGTAGATGGCCATAAAATACCTTTTCAGTTTAATGCACTTGCTATCATAAAATGTGGGACTGGAAATATTGATCCCAAATCCTGCTTTATGGTGAAGCTCTGACGTACATACATATATTCTGTACAAGCCATCAGTATCTGAAGGCTATATTATATGCCTTATTTACTATCAGCATCATTCATTTGTATTCATATTTCTTGATTTTAGTCTACACAATAGATTTTATTATATCTGTGATATATCTTATAATGAAATTATGCAGCATATTAAAGATCTAAAGAAAGAATAGAACGCGTGTGCCTGGGTCGACTGTCAGGTTTCTTCCAGCTCGACTGTCCTGTGGAAAGAATGGATATCAATTAACTGGTCCAACGCACCCTATCTGTCTGGAATGTGCAGTGAACTTAGGCATAATAGACATTCATCTGCAACTCAGACCAATCAACCAACCAGTTTCTTAGTTTCAGTTTGTTTTCATGTATAAATAGATATATTGATGGATAGATATATTGATTTCCATATATAATTGAATAGATTTGATTTTTTATATCAGTTGGTGTTTTTGCTTTATGAGATGGCACATCTGGTTTGGAATTTGTTTGTCAGTATTTGCCTTGTAGGTTTTCTAAACCCAACAATTTTCCCTGTTATATTTGAGTGAGAAAATTAATTTAAATGGCATCTCCATTTTCTTTTGATAGGAGTAAAGAAACTTTCTGCAGTATAAGAGTAGCAATGAACTCTTCTGTTCTTGTATGTCTTGCTGTGTTCGTGAAGTAACTGAGTAGATCACTTGAAGGGGCGCTATATAAAGTTCCATACTATATATTCAAAATTTATTCGTTATATACAATTTAGTTCCATGCAATGGGCATTGACTGACTGGCTGACTGAGTTACTGATCGGCTGACTTAGTTACTGATTGACTTACTGACTGTCCAGAAAATGTTTGTAGCATGGTATTCAGTGTAAAACCATTTTTCTGATTGCCATTGAAAGTGCCACTGATTGTCAGGCAGCAGTATGCCACAGGACTCATGATTTACTGTGCATCTGTGTATGTCCTGTGTTCCAGCGCATACAGCTCAAAATCTTGACTCTTATGCACAACTGTCTTAGCAGAGCTACTCCTTCATACCATGGTACCTTTTTGTACCTTTTTGAACCTCGGTCTCTTCACTTATAGTTCCTCCACCCTCTGATCGGCCACCACGGGCATTCTGGTTGTCTCCTGCCTGCCATCACTCTTTCTTGAAGCTTTACTTTTATGTTGGAGCCGCCTTCCGTTGGAATTGCGACTTAGCTCCTTGGTCTTTGTTCCTCTGTTTCTGAGAAAATCCATTTTTATTTCTTAGCTCTAGCACTGTTACTTGCAGGCTCTGACAGAAGACGGTCATCAGAAATCGCTTATAGAAGTAGGACTGCATTGGCACAAAGACGAAAGAGTCTGGTGCGAAGAGATGGCAAAGACTATTGGGCGATCTACACCACGTACCATCAAGGAATCAACCCGGACAACCTCCAACCATACACGGTTAGTCAACTTTGCTGACTTTTACCATTGGCTGGTTGCTTGCCTGTTTCGTATGCCTTCTGTAACTTTATTGTCTTCCCCTCGTGAAGGTGGCTGGTACCTGGTGGTCTAGGTCAAATTCGCATCCTTGGTTTAAAATTGTCTTGTCACTCCCTAGCGAATAACCATTTAAATCGAGTGTAACAAAGATTGTGACTTTCATGGTTGACTGACTTAATGACTGTGCAATTATTATATTCATTCAAACTGACACTCTGCAGTATGATTACAAGTCACAGTATGAACAGGTGATCGCAGGTTGTTACAGTAATTGATTTTAACTGTATGGCAACCGAGCAAGGTGCCCATCCATCTGATTGCTTATTTTGACCAGCACAGCCTTGTAATGTGCACACAGTCACATTGAAATATGAATTAGAGATACGAAAAGCCAGAGGATATAATGAGTTTGGATCCACTTTTTAAGGGAGTGAGTTTGAGCAATGAAGAGAGTGTTGCAGTGGATATTATTTCATTAAGTTGGTCTAATTGTGGGAATGTTTTTGTCATGCTGTGTGGTAGGCAAAAGATTTTGATACTCTAGGATTGCACCTCAAAGAGCCTGTTATAAATGAGTAAATACTTAAGCTTATGTATAGAGGACTTTAGATACCAATGTTATTACAGTTATAGGGTTGTAGGGAATAGGTGATTATCGCCATTTGGCCCAGCATGAATAATTGGACCAACTATTGGGTGGTACCAATACAAAATTAATGGGCTTAGTTAAGTCTACCAACAAATTTCAAAACGAATATGTAAGCAAAAGTTTCAGTTCAGTAAATTTGGTACAATAATTGAAGTAAGCATGTATTTCTGCATCATTGTGCCAGTCTGTGCTAATTAGGAATGGAACTAATTTAACTAAACTTATAAATGGTCCAGGCAGTAGGCAAGGCTTGTCTACAACCACAGCATATATGATGTTAATATATATATCTTCATTTATTAGACAAACTGACACATCCCAGAAAGTTACATTAGATGAGATTTGGTTGCCTTAAGCATAGGGTGAGAGAGAGAGTTACTTCAGTCCACTCGATATAGCAGTCACATGTGCAGAAACAGATGTCACGTGACCACTATTCATATTCCGTTGGACCGCTACTATGTGGCCAAATACGACATAACTATTTGGCCCACTAACTCACCTCCAAAGCAAATACGAAGTGAATATTCGGTACAGCCCTACTTAGTTAGTTAGTTAGTTAGTTAGTTATCTCAATGGTTTTCAAACTTATTGTTTTGGATAAATCGATTTTGGGATGCACCAGCAATAAGTCAGCTCAAAAACAGCATATAATTGCAAAGTCTTATTGCATCTAATTATTGTTAATTATTTTTATTATTATTATTAGCCTCAGACGACAATACATTTGGAGTACTTGGAGTTTGTCTTGGTGATGTCATAGGCGTTTCCTTTGCCCCAGGGTTTCCATGCTGAAAGTGTCTCTGAATAGTTATTCTGGGAGAGGACCGAGAGGTGCTATATAGATCTAAAGATACGATACAATACTAGCATGAATATCGTTGAATTCAATTTGAGGAATAAATTAATAAGTAAGCAGGTAATTTTCACATAATTGAAAGAGTTACCACTGAGAGTTTCACCAGATGGCAGAGTAATCAGCAGTTAGCATCATGTCTACTGGTAAGTTTGCCGTATTCTAACTGCAGCCGAACAAGAAGCTGATGCGAAAGATTCCGAGCGGTGCAGAGGCAGCAAGCATCATGATCGGACAGGTGGACTTCCTGGAAGAGCTGGTGCTTGCGTTCTATCGATTCCACCCATCACAAGTGATTGATGAGCTGACAGAGGTTGCCATTCCGACGCGGTTCATCATCGTGGTTCTTGGGCCACAGAAGAACTCCTCAATTTCAGAGTACTTTGAAATTGGTCGAGCTTTTGCAGCATTGCTCAATGATAAGGTAAGCCAGTCTCTTCAACTCCTACTGTCTTTTACAACACCTTTCATGCATGGATGGATAGATTGAGAGATGATTGGATGGATGGATGGATGGATAGATGGATGGATCGATAGATGGATGGATTGTTGGATGGATTGTTGGATGGATGGTTTGATTGTTTAATGGAAGGGTTGATGAATGGATAGATGGATGGTAGGAGGTACGATTGGATGGAGGGATGGATGGATAGATAGATAGATGGATGGATAGATGGATGGGTGGATAGATGGATGGAGGGATGGATGAATGGATAGATGGATGGTAGGAGGTACGATTGGATGGAGGGATGGATGGATGGATGGATAGATGGATGGATAGATGGATGGATAGATGGATGGATGGTAGGAGGTACGATTGGATGGAGGGATGGATGGATGGATAGATGGATGGATAGATGGATGGATGGATAGATGGATGGTAGGAGGTACGATTGGATGGAGGGATGGATGGATGGATAGATGGATGGATAGATGGATGGATCGATAGATGGATGGTAGGAGGTACGATTGGATGGAGGGAAGGATGGATATTGATCTTGATCTATAGGCTTAATGTAAATTTTCTTATGTGGTGTGTGTGTACAGAACTGCTTTCAGACTGTTTAATAGTATGGATGGACATTGCTGCTGCTACAGTGCTGGTTTTGCAATGAATCTTGCAACTGCAGGTGTTTTGTGAAGTGGCGTACAAAGCCTCCAGTGTACAGGATCTTCTGGATGGCTTGGAAGAATTTATGGACGACCTGACCGTGCTGCCACCCAGCATCTGGGATCCGAATACGAGACTGGAGCCTCCGCAGAAGACTCGATCAATGGTCAGCACTTTATTGGAGTCGTCTGTGATTTATTTTGTGGTCATATTTTCAGTCTACGTTTGTTTGTTTACGATTTGCTGTGCAGCATTCGTTCTGTCCATTGGTCAGACGGATTAAATGTCTAGAGTGGTATTGTTGTTGATCGTTACATCCAGGTCATACATGCTGTTTATGCATTTCTCATTGTCATCTTGATTTAAAAACACAATGGAATCATGCAATATCGTTGAATTCAATTAGAGGAAAAACTTAATAAGTAAGCAGGTAATTTTCACTTAATTGGAAGAGTGACTACTGAGAGTTCCAGCATAATACCATTAAATCTTGGCCAGCTGTTTGTGCCATCTTAACAAGGGCATGTTATTTCCTATGTCTTCCTACACCTGTGTCGAAATCTCTTGAATTCACTGCCTCGAGGAACCTTCTTTCTCTAATCTAATTTGCAGAGAATGTAAGAATTTTCTTTTCCAAGTCCCCATACTTTTCAGCAGCACCATACCAAGCTATAATTGTGCTCTGGGCCTAGCATTAATACGGCGCTCCCACATTTTGCTGCTTTGTCATCTAAATTTCGAATATGATATGATATTTATTAACGGACAGAGTTTTTTTCCGAAGAACTCATTTTGGATGGATAATTATAAATGTTTTTTAAAGAAATATGATGATCTGTGATTTTACTTTTTATTTTTCAATGAAACGATACCATAAAACCGTTATTTCAAGAACGAATGAATTTATGGAATAATTAAAGTAATTAAAATTTGGGCCCCTTCTATATTTGCACCATGTGCCATAGCACCACTGGCATCGCCCTTGATACGGCACTGCTTTTCGGGTGAATCCATGATTTGAATTTTGATTTGTACTTGTGGTTGATATTGTGAAGTGTCAACTTGTTTTAAAGTCACTTATCGTTAACCCCTAAATGGCCACCCAGATTGGTTTCTTATACATTTTAGTATGCGCTGGTCATTAAAGTGTTAATTAGTTTGGTTGTAACATTAAACTCTGCCTCTGACCTCTACTGTGAAATATGTCGATAAAGAAGTATTGACTCGTAGCCTTACCCTTGCCATGACTTTTTTCAATTACCTTTGCCACTTTGTGACGTTCGTTTGGCTCAGGGCTGGATATTGCTGTCGCTCCGATTACAGATATTGCAATGTTCCTGTTCGATATGACTTTGACAATTGCCATGCTACACACTTCGACAAACCACTGAGGTTATTTTACTTCCTCAAGTTCACAATGAAACCAAACCTTTCCATCAGAAAAACATCTTTTTACTTTACTCAATTGATTAGAAGAATGAACTCTGACCTGTTCAATGCAGAACGACCTCAGTTCACTACAGCCTGCTTCTCCTGACCATGTCGACGACTCTGCTTTTACAAACCCCATCTTTGCACATGACGATTTCACAGTCGATTGATAATTAACTGATCCGATCGTCGTCTTCCACATCATTTAATTTGATCTAGAAACTGTGAAACTGTATATTATATTGTAATGTAATGTAATGTAAATCTTTGAAAATTTCTCAGCGCCTACAAAAGCCACGTCAGGGAGGCCAGCTTATTCACCGGCGCTATACCAAATCAAGTCCGCAATAGCCAAACCAGGGATGCCAATTCCTATGATGATGACCAAAGATGCTGATTTGTTAATAATATAGGGACATCTTTATTAATTTCTTATGCTTGTATAATATTTTCTTTTTCCTATTTGCTTTCACTCTCCCATTTACCCATTTACCTTCTTGAAACAGCCTCAATTACGATTCTAAGACAGCTAGGTTTCACAAAATCTTGGCAGAAAGATCTTTACAAGTACAAAACTGTAAAGTTTGTTATTACTTAATCATGTTCGATTGTGTGGCATGGTGGCCTGCCCGTAATGCTCAGTGTGCGCTAAGTGAGCGGATTCGATCCTCGTCCGAGGCGTTACTGTATAGGGACCTTGAGCAAGTCCTTCACACACAATTGCTCTGCAGTACAACTGCAATTGCTTGCTCGAGGCGTGTGCACTTCTGAGCAAAAAATGTTGGAAGGGGGCGATATCATATTTCAGAGTAAATGTGAATGTTTAGAGATTTATTGTATTTATGTTTTCTTTGTCAGATAATTGACTCTCTTCTCTTTTCATTGATTGTGGCTACGTGACATTTCTGTTTCTTAATCCATTGTCTTCAACGTTGATGTCACTGTCATGTCATAACCTAAGGGGACTTCAGGGTTCCAAGTTGCATCAGACTGTATCGATTTTCCAAGAGGCACAGCACAGCTGTCAAGCAGCAGAAAAAATCTGTTGTGTGGTTATCACAAATCTATTCCCGGTTGCATCTTGCCAGTCAAAAATTTATGTCCTCTGAAAGAGAAATTGAGTTCTGAGCCACAAGGAAGCCATTGGTTCTGTTGCTAAAATCAGGAGATTGTGCTTTTATCTGTCCATCCATCCATTCATTAGTATGGGAGTCCCAAAAGTTTTGGATGCCAAGGGCCACTTTAGTGATACAGTGAGAGCTTGCAGGCCACAGAGTACCGTGCCAGCTTAGCTTATGAATATAAGGCCTATAAGTATAAGGCTTACTTATATGCATATAATGAAGTGACATAAACAGTAATGAAGTGCTTGAATTTAAAGCTAAAATGTATTTTTAAGAATTTTGTAACCAATGAAATATTTAATATAATTATTTATTGATTTTATTCCAACCTAATATGTTGTTGCTTGTCAATCCGTTTGTATTAAAGCTAAAAGTGAATGCTTAGAATTTACTTAGTTAGAATTGGTGTAAAAATTAAATTCACTGCTTAGGATGTACATCATGTGATTTGTGAAGTTGAGATTTCTCAGCAATTATATCACAAAATCGAGGTTCAAAGCTTGTTGTTGCAATGCAAAGGATTGCTTGAGGATGATCATCAGCTAATCTCAACCTCATGTTCGATTTTGTGATGTTCGTTGAAGAAAACGTTTTCTCACTGATGCACGTGGCCCCAAAAAGTCACCCGACACGCTGAGCATGTCGTCGAATAGTCAGATAAGCTTTGATAAAATTCCATCGAGCTTAGTGCATGAAATGAAGTTCATGCCTTTGAAATTTCCTGCCAGTCAATCAGTTCTAATTGCAAACCAATGGGCATTATCTCTGGCTCACAAGTAAATGGATCCTGGAAAATGGCGTTTTTGAACAGCTAATCTGCTAAAATGTTGAATGCTGCTCAAATGAATATTAAAATGTGACTCGCAGGCCACACTTTGGGGACCCAGCATAAGTATGTTGGTTAATTAGCCCATCATGGTATCTGCCATCAACCAGCCACCAACAGATCTCCTGCCTTTGGCTAGTTGACATCTCTGCTGCATTCGACATGATTGATTACAGCCTCCTCCTTCACTGATTATTTCTTTGGTTTGGTGTCTCCAGTCCTACTTGTCTTTCAGATCCTTCTCTCTTAGAGCTTCCAGCCAAAGTTTGCAACTTCTTCAACTCTTTTGCGGTGTCCCTCAAGGCTACGTCCTGGGTCCATTCCTCTTTATCCTGTATGCCACACTGTTTAGCCATGTCATAGAATCCTTCTTTATTTACGTCATCTGTATGCAGGTGACACCCAACTCTACATATCCTTTTCCCCAAGCTTTTTTCTACCTCCATTGCACAGTAGCTCAATGTCGTTAACCTGATTAATCTTTCAATGGATGTCATTCAGCTGCTCTGCCTGAACCCTTGTGAAATAAAACTCATCATCATAGGCCTTCCTGACCAAATAAAGAAAATCTCTGACCCTCCATTACACCCATATCCACTAACTCTTCATATCTTACCTTCACCTCTCAAGCTCTCTTATCCACAATCTTGGTTTTGCTTTTCATCCACATATCTTCTTCTTCAACCTTTTGCTCTCCTGCTTCATGCACATCCGGCTCCACTTCAAAACTGTCCACCTAATGGCTACTCTGCGCCTCTGATTCTTATAAAACTCTGGACTCTGGCCTCCTTTGTAGTACCCTTGTGGACAACACATCTGATGCCACACAGCACTCATAAATGAGCTTTTGCCCTGCATTTGGCTTTCGAATGGCAATTTAAGAGTTTAGAGATTACAATTAGGATCTTTCTAAATGGTGATAAAAGGATATTTGTAACAGACACAGCATTCCATTGCAGGTATCTATGGTTAGAGGAATAGTGAAAATATTATGATTGATTAGCATGTTTTCTATTTGTTTTGGATGTCATTCAGTTACTCTTAAAGACAAAATTAATTTGAGATGTATTATATTGCTTTTCCATCTGTTCAGGATAAAATACGGAGGCGACTGAATGAAGTGAGTCGTTACGTGATGTCGCCAGAGACGTTGAGTGGCCATGACAACGACGATTCACTGAGACGAAGCGGAAGGTAGTCTCTTCTTTTCTGGAAGTGATGAACTGCTCCAGTGGAATTCATCCCTCAGTATAGGCCTAGTTGTTGAATATTCATCATCATACAGTGGTCTTTCCATGATGTATTCATTAATTCACAACTGAGTGCTTCTTCCCATCATTTGCATCTCTTCAGGGTTTTCAAGGCTTCTGGTTTGATTTGACACCTCAATGACAATGCCTGACATTATGTTTAAAGTTCAACAATATATGGATGATGCTTGCACTCTCTACTTAGGCTATCTAATTATGCTCTGTTGACATCATATCTGACTGGAGATGTGTCACTTTTCGTTCCTCGCAGCTATTGTCTCCTGAGAGCAGATCTTCCTCTGTCAGCTGTCTGAGAGTGCCTGCCAACTGTTAGTTCCTTACATTATGCACACTTCTTATTCCTTTGCTACTAAAAGCCTACTATACATGATACATGATACATGACTTGTTTTCATTTGATACCTTTTCATCAAGTATTCCATACTCGTTCGTCCAATCATCGGCCATGACACAACTGTTTCTTTCTACTCTCCCTTTCACCCTGACCAAGCCTGCATGACATGGTAAGAATGACTCCAGTGGCCCACATGTTATGCGCAGCCCCGGTTTGGTTTGACTTTGTGGGACAGACCGTTTGATACGACTGCATTATCTTCCACTACATTATCTTCTTGATGACAGCCCTACATTTGAGCAATTATGCAGAAAGGCAGTCAGGAACCTTTTTGCAGCTGCCCTACTTGATCAGGGCCATGTGTTGAACCCACTCCTTCCACAGCTGAGGCTTCAGCCCAACTCTGCGAGGTCGAGATCGTTTATACGAACAAATGATCCCTAGGGTGGACAATCATAATAGGAAAACGTTTTTGACAAGAATGCTTTCTGTTGCTTAAATGTCTTGTGAATCAAAGTACATTTGGTTGAAATATAGAATATACTTACGTGTTTATTCACTTTAATTCCTCACATTTTGGACACAGATCTGCTCTGTGGAAGACTGTGAATCTGCCACTCCCCGCCTAATGGGTCTGAATAACGGCATGGGCATCTAGGAAATATGGTGACATGTAGGACCTAGGTGCCTGTCTGTGTAGCACAAACTCTGAGGCCTGATGATGCCATATCTCAGCCACAATTGGGATTTGAAGGTCGTTGCTGGTGATGGTTTCCACTATCAATTTACAAAAATTAGAAAACACCATTCCCGTAGCTATCATTATGTTAATTAACATGATGATAACATGGGGATGTGTTTTCTAGATGGATATGTGGAAATCGTGTTTTCTAATTTGATACAGTAGTAAAAGAATTATTTTTACAACTGCAGTTTTTCTTTATACATATTCATATGTATAGTTTTAATTTATTTTAAGACAATGAAATGTTTTATTAATTATATACTTTATGTTACCTAATTTTTTAGCTCTGTTTCCTTGTAAAAGCATTTCTAAATGATGCAATAAAGAGCCATTCATTACTAATTTGATTTCAATTTCTGTTCCCATTTCAAAATTTCTGATGTTCTGCTGTTACTTTATAGAATATTTGGTGGATTGGCGGCAGATATGACGAGTCGTTATCGGTTCTATCTGAGTGACTTTACTGATGGATTGCATCTGCAGTGCTTTGCTTCAATCATCTTTCTTTACTTTGCCTGCATTACGCCAATTGTGACGTTTGGAGGACTCATGGGTCAGAAGACAGACAATTACATGGTAAGAGCAGGAGCTTTCAAGGCAACAGCTCTGCTCTTGGCAAAAGACTGTTGTTGCTGTTAGTTAGGGCATAACCAAGTAGACAATTTCCACTGAGTACCAAATCCGAGTATTTGGATGTACAATTTGATGAATCCGGGTGCAAACTGAATAGTAGTGGCAAGTCTGGGCAGACGAGTATACCATCCACAGGTGTAGCCTAAGATGTTCAACTTTCGTCACTTTCGCCGTTTCACATAATAAAAAATTATCAAAATAAATGTTTGTGCTTGTAATAACTACTAATATGGCTTTAAACGTTTAATTTTCGTTTTTAGATCATTAAATGTTTATAAAAAATTATTGAATTAAAAATTTTTATTTTTGACTATTTGTGTGTGTATTATTTGCTGAGGCTAATAGTTCCGAATAGTCCCAAAAAACGGGATATTTGGCCGAGGCGAATGTCTGAGGCGATTTCCAGTTATGCCCTACTGTTAGTGTCACTTTATGTTGATGCAATACAATACAACTGTTATTTGATATTGCCCTTCTTACAGCTGGTTCAGAAGTGCACACATAGGCCCTACACCTTGCAATTGCAGTTGTATTGCAGAGCAATTGTGGATAAAGGACTTCAAGTTCTCTTTACAATTACTCCTAGGACCATGTTTGAGTAGCTGAAACCCTAAATTTAAAGTACAGAACTTCTTATCAGATGTTTATTTGAAACTGGTATTGTACGTGCTGAGCTGCTGTTGTTAATATCTGCAGGGTACAATGGAGACTCTGATGTCTGGTGCAATCTGTGGCGTCTTATATGCAATTTTCTCTGGACAGCCGCTGAATATAATTGGATCTACTGGTCCTCTGCTCGTATTTGAATCAATCTTGTATCATATGTGCAAGTGAGTAGTGCATCTGGTTCCATTGTCTTCAAATAGTTTCCATCTTAGAATGGTTTTGTCTTCACGGCACGATAGATTCTCTTTCTGTTTCTTGAATTGTCGCACACAACTGCATTAGTCATTTAGTATGTGACATAAAGTTGTAGATCGTTGACCCTGTTGAGCGAACTCAGTGTGTTGCATACCTTGGCAAGTTGTGCAAGGGTGCTTCTCTCATCAAGCTGTGTTATTTAAGGGTGTCACGAGTAGGGAAGTTAACAGGAAGTCGAGTGATTCACTGAACAACATCCAATGCTCTGGGATTCCTCAATTACCAGAGCCACAGGTCCTGTGAAGAGGAAGAGAACACTTGCCTAAGTCTCACTGTTAAACATGTTTTATCAAGAGTGTTTCCTATTTCTGGAGGGGCGTAGGAAATTATGTGTTTATGTTTCATGTCCTGTGGGAGGGGGTACTGACTGTTGCATGTCTTTTGAGCTACTGAAGGTGAAGTATTCATGCATTAGTTGCATTTTGTTTTAGGACTGTGTATAAATGTGGCTTTTATAAAAAAAGTGCTGTGCTGATAAGTTTAAGTGATTTTAGTTTTGTTTAACATTAGCAGTGCTGAAAGTGGTTTGAAAAAAATGGCTGGGTGATGTGTGGGTAATATGCATCAATCCATATATGTATTATTATATATTGTAAATATATTATGTATGCATATATATTAGTGATGGCCAGAGTGAGTTAAGTTGATATCTACATTCTGCTAGTGTAAAGGCCTTCTCAATAATGAGCATATTATCATATACCCCATGCAGTTACTATACACAGGGACACCACATGCATTGGGACCAACAAGGTCATGCCCTCTTTCTCTAACCCTACCCTGGACCTACATTTACATCAACAGCCATGAAGCAAATAATGGGTTGACTGATGAGGCTTAAAGCAATACTGGCCCTCGGATATTATTAACATTCTGACAGAGCCACTTTGTTATTACAAGCTGAGACTAGTATGTTGCCAATATTCAATATAGCTCTGGCACACTCATTTGCCTGCCAAATCTTCTTGTTGTGTTATTGAAAATGTAACATGATGATGGTTTTTAAGAGAGAGAAAAATTTCATAAATGCTAAGGCACAAGAGACAGGTCGCATGTCAGGCTACAAACCTTGACAGACCCGGCTCACTTTCTCACTGGGCATTAGAGATTGTCTTATATTGTTGCTAGAGACAGTGCCAGCCTTAGAATATTGTAGGCCATATTCTGATGTATAATACAATATAGCTGTAATTTGATTTTGCCCTTCTTGCAATTAGTTAAGAAGTGCATGCACCCCTAGACAGCACTATTGCAGTCAAATTCTTCAGTGTCAGAGGGATGAGCGCATGGAATGAGTTGGACGATGAATCTGTTTCTGTGGACTCGGTTGCTGCATTCGAGAAGAAGCTGAGTCAATTTGGACATCAGGACGAAGGAGGAAGAAGACAGAAGAAGCTGTTCTCACACACAGACACTCAATTCTTCTGAACCGCTATAAACTTCTCTGATATGTTTTGTCATATTGCAGAGCAATTGTGCAAAGGACTTGCTCAAGGTCCCTACACAATGACTTATTGGATGATGATCAGAGACGCAATCTCCACGTTACAGGCCGACCACTCTGACCAATTGGCCCCCATGTCACACCATGCCCCCCCCCCCCATAAGACAGATTATTTTTCATTGCTAATCAATCTATGTTAGTAGATTTTTCTTTTTTAGTTTTCTGACTTTTTGGCAGGTTCATATGTCCAATGTTGCCACTTCTCTGTGTTTCTCCTTCATCCTCTTGTATTAGCCCCTTGCATCATCCAGTCCAAGATAATTGTTCTCGGCCTTCCTCATGTCTTTATTCACTTCATTTTTCTTTCTATGATGTTTCACAGTACGGTGTCGCCTCTCAGTATGTGTCAAATCCAAATCCTTTGTCGTTCTCTTATTGTCTTCATTAGTGATCTGTTCTCTCCTACCATTTGTAGTACCTTTTCGTTAGTTCTGTTGGACAAACTAACTTTTTTCATTCTGTGCCAAATCCACATTTTCAAAGATTCTAATTTTTTCTTGTCTTCTTCTTTTCTCGTCCATGTTTCTGATCCGCAAATGGCCATACTCCATATAATTGTTTTTATCATTCTCTTTTTCAAGTTTCTATTAAGTTTTCCTCTCTGAAGTTCTTTCTTTTTGTAAGATGCATTTTCTCCCATTCCTATTCTTCTTTTAGTCTCGGCATGGCACCTTTTGTCTTGTGTGATCAGGCTTCCTAAGTAAGAGAATCTCTCTACTTCTGCTGTCTCCACGCCATTTATTTTTATTCTGTTCGCTTTTATCTCTCCCTTATTTATCATCATTACCATTATCTTTATTGTGTTTATTTTAATTTCGTATTCCGTTTATATCCTGTTTAGTCTTACCATCATTTTCTGCAATCCCTCTTTGCTATCATTGCTTGATCATCAGTAAATCTCAGTGCCTGTCTCCAACTTTTATTCCTTCCTCAGTGTTTTCCATCCTTGCCTCACTCCTCTTCCTCTTCTTCCTGATTCTGAGTATTTCCCCATTTATTCTTATTTTCACTCTCTGCCCTATATACAAGTTCCCAATTAATTGTCTTTCCTTTCAGTCTACTCCCATTCTTCTCAGTATGTTCATTAATTTCTTCCAATCAACCCTGTCAAATGCCTTTTCATGTAGGTTGTTAACAGTGAAACTTAACTATGCAAGCGCACATGTAACTAATAATATACGATGATTATTATTCTTCACACAAATGGAACTTTCCTTGCTTTCTGTGCTGCAAATTCTTTTATTAATTCAGGGTGGGCTTTAACATAACAAAGGTCTAAAGTGGCTCAGAAGACGTTTAGTCTGTGTTAAAACCACTGTAATTTCACCTGGAATAGTTTAATTACCAAATTTTCCAAGTTTCCTCTTAAAAGCTGCAACAGTTGTCCATTGAGACAGTACTATCATCCAAACCATTCCACAAGTCTAAAACTCTTCCACTGAAGAATTTCTGCCCTTTGTTTTCATTTTTGACATCATGGCAAAGGCTTCACAAGGATTCTGGGATATAGAGGAAGTCAAAATTTCTTAGTGCTGATATAGTTTTCTAAAGAAACTAAACTGTTGGTATGATTTTACTTTTATGTTATTAACAATAGAGAAGATTTAATTGAAACCATAATATCATTATTAGGGTATCTTGTTGATGTTGATTTCCTATGACACTATCAGATCCCTTTAGTTGCGGGCCCTGTTGTTAGCACTACAGCTAGGCCGGTACTGCTCGAGAGACAGAGGTGCATGTTTTGATGTTTTAGAGAGAGCGCAATTGACTTCATGTCGTTTCGATTCTGGATTGGAATTTGGGTCTTCTTCTATCTCATACTGATCGTGGCATTCGATCTGAGCGCTTTCGTTCGCTACATCACGCGATTCACAGAGGAAAGTTTTGCGGTTCTTATCTCAGTCATATTCATCTACGAAGCGTGCAGCAAAATTCTTGAAATCTGGACAACCCATCCAATTCGACGTAACAGGCTTGAAACTAACGCAGGCTTCACCTGCTACTGCTCTTCTCCTCATCTCGTCCAATATTCATCTGCCAATCTGCAGAACAGCTCCTCCTCCACTGCTGATCAATCTGATGATGATGTTTTCTCCCACCAATCTGCCGATAATGGATCCCTTATACAGGCCGTTAACAGCAGCGCTTCTTTGTATGACTTTGCCAACTGGTCAGCCACATTACCTGAGGATTGTCTCACGTTTCGTCATCGTGTCGTCATTCAGTATGGCTGTGCAACTGCATCGGACTGTACAGAACGCGGCTGGAGTCTGTCTGGATTGGCTTGTCAGGACGAAGCTCTCGTTCCAGACGTTTTCCTCCTGTCGTGCATGCTCTTCTTCGGAACGTTCTCTGCCGCCATGTTCTTTCGGACGTTCCGTAACACACGGTACTTTCCAACACAAGTAAGTTTATTTATAAAGTGATTTTGCTGTAAATGGTTTTGTTTAATTTGTTCTGGTATATATTTGAGTGTCATGTATGACTTTTGTAAGGAGCCTAATTTAACACTTTTACAATGAGCTGCATTGTTTCCCGGTCACTTTAGTACACGCTTGTCATTAAAGTAGTTAGACGTTTGTCTATGTTCTTGCTTCATCAGTGATGCTATATGATTTTCAAATGAAGCTCAGCAACATTTTCAAGTCATCTGAATTATCTACTTTACCTTGAATCTGAAGTACCGGATGAGGGTGTGTGAACAGTTTGTCCAGAATTCTTGTGCCTAGAGTCTGCTCAGCATGCTAAAACTCACAATCGTTGACTTACAGAACCTTTCTTCTATGCTTCACATGTTGTTGTCTATTAGCCCTTTGGAAGATTCTTTGCAAGGGTCATTGTTTTGACTGTGGAGAAGCTATAATATGGTTTTGTGTCAATGTTTGAGGTTAGGTTCGTACTCTGGTTGGTGACTTTGCTGTGTTTCTGGCGGTCATCATGTGGACAGGGGTCGATGTCTGGTTTGGCCTCGACACTCCAAAGCTCCAAGTGCCAAATGAGTTCAAACCTACTCTTCAAGGCAGGTAATTAAACCATCCAGTTCTCGCCCGTGAAAGCATCTTCACCGAGAAGTAGGATTCTAAGTAATGGTAAAGTTTCTATGATTTCATTTTGAGAATTTTGAGAATAATTCTGAACTGCTGCAATAGTTTTGCCATACATTTTCTTTAACAGCGATGTAATGACAACATTTTTTTGAATTGAAGACACATTTTATTATTTCAACTATCAATAACATTACAGAATTGACATAAAATCAATAACAGTTTAAAATTACAGATGCCTAGATATTCTTTTTAATGATTTTATATGGATACTATAGTAGTATTATGTATTGCACAGTGCACACTATAGCTTAATAATAGAGTCCTTTATGAATGTGCAATGGTGTATACAGTTGAAACAGTTCATTTCAGTTTGTCTTACGTTCGTTATAGACGAAACATGTCATTTGATCACCAATTCTGTTGTTGTCTTCGTGTTGCACGTAACATTCTTGTCAGGATCTGTGGCTTAATTTGGTTTACTCATGAATAAGCTGGTGCTCATTGAGCTCTTGTTCTGCTCTTTGCTTTGGATAAGTATTCTAGAAATTTTGAGCTGCATTGCTAAGTCTGTTCTCGACTTAGATGTAAAAAGTAAGTATGTACTTTATTGAACCGCTTGCAAGCACACTGCAGGCACATTATAATAATTATGACCAATCAAAGACTCGCAAAATAATCAAAATAAGCAATTACCTAACAGACATCCTCGGAGTAGTGCCAGTAAATAGATAACAAACAATGTGGCTGACACGAAGCAGTAGTAGTTTTAGTTTAACGACACTGTGTGGTAACAAAGACCATTAGCGTCGCCCTCCTCCTTTATCCAGACTTGGGACTGGCTCTGGCAGAGTACAACCAGTGGAGAAGTTATGACATGAAGCCCAATTCATTTTCTTTTTAAGTTTGCTGAACCCTATTTCTTTACTGGCAGAGTACATACTATTATGATGTCTGGCTTCGAACTGAATGATGATGCTAGATTGCCAAGCAACCCATCGCATGAACTCCTCAGCCTTTCTATGTCTGTATTCTGTCAGGTGCTATGTTCAACACTTGTATGATGATGCACTTGATTTACGCTCTCATCATTAAATTGTTAATGTGCAATTAACACTAACGTTTCAAAAGGTGTTGATTGTTGTGTTCCAAACACCAGATTTAAAATGCAGGTGTTGTGGCCAATTGATCAAAGTGCTTCAGCTGTAGTGCAGAGAGCGTGGGTTCAAATATCCACTCATTTGGTCACTGTGTACGGACTTTGAGCAAGACTTACACTCACAATTGCTCTGCACCATCATCGATCTTCACTTCTAAACTTTGGAAGGAGGACAATAGAAAACTACAATTGTATTGTATTATGTTATATAAGAGAGATTCTAGTGTTTTATCCCGATCAGCTGAGTAAAGCACTGTATTGGATTTAAGGAGGCACTAGTATAAAAACAAAGGTTAAGAACAATTCCACGATGTTATTAAAGTCAGTTTGATAGGATAGGCTTAAGGTTCAAACCCGCTTTGCTGAGGTGAAAAACTAAGCTGTTGGCCGCTTGTTCACAATGCACACTGCTAGTTGAGGCTGAGAGAATAATTCTCTGTAATTTGAAGAAAAAATCTTTCTTCAGCGTTTCATCCCTAGGGTAAACCACGGCTTCTCAATCTATTCATCGCATCTCATTCATTCTTTATTCAGTTGTAGTCCCAGTTGTATGCATGCCTGCACCGATTTATCCTCTTTGTAGTCGAGGGCAAATTTTGAATTCATTGCATGAAGTGTGTTGGCTGTTCAGTCCTGTTGAAACAAAGATTATTGCTTACGACTATTGTTGGGAACGTAATTGGAATGGCAGGGGCATTTCTCAAGAGCATCAGAAACTTGTTGTGACTTAATTGGTCATCAGTAGATGCTTCAGAAGCAGATGAATTTCTGTGTCCTACAACATAGGGCAATTCTCAGCCGGATAATTCAGCATGGACAATTCAGGGAAGAGAATTCGAGGTGGACAATTTGGGTTGGATAATTCAGCACAAAGCAGACATTTCAGGGCAAAATAAAACTCCTAATTTGAAGAAGTTGGACCGACTATTGACTAGTCTTACCAAACAACAGAGCTCTGTCCAATAAATTAGCTGAGATTACAACATTACTGACAACCATAATAGCTGCTTTTGAAGGGGCTGCTATGAAGGTACTCATCAGTGTCTATATTGCTATGATGCCATGTGCCAAGATAATCCACGAACAAACAACTCAGTCAAATGTTGGCGAGTGCATTAATAATAATTATAGTGATAATGATAAACCGTTGATGCATTGATTATTTGCATTGATGCGGTCTCAACATGTTTGTTTGAATTACGTTAAATCAGAAGACTATTTGATGACTGCTCAGATTTTTCATTTCTGACTGTTTTAGTTACATGTGGTAGTTATGTTTTGGATTAACTATTATAACAGAATAAAATTTTTATTTCAATTTAATGTTTAATTAGCATTTTAACATGACTCCTAATTCTTTGTTCATAATTGGGATTTGTGTGCCAAATTGTCCACTTTTGCCCTGATTTGTCTGCCTTGAATTGTTCATGCTGAATTGATTCGTTGCTGAATTGTCCAGCTCTGAATTGTCTGATCATCTGTTTTAGCAAAATAAGGCCAGTCAAATGGCAGAGAATTAGGAATCAAATGACTGGCAATTTATGGTTTTCAAGTATTATGCATCTGGTTTCTGTTGTAAGTATTAGTGTATGTTACTGCATCATTTGTCTCATGAAGCAGCAATTATTCACGTTATCAAATAATGAGATGTTGCTGTGAAGGCAAAGAGGAGGAGGTGCTGATGTGAGATAATAAAGAAAGATGTGACAAATCTATAGAAGGGGTGAGAAATATGCAGATGGGCTTCTGTACATAAGATAGAATGAGGAAGAGCAAATGTTTACGACCCATCTGACACCATTGCCTGTGTTCATCATTGCATGACACTGTCATAGATGTACTCTAGGGATGTCTGCTCCCGTTGAAACCAACAAAGATGTTGGACATCTGGCTGGCCACAATTCAGGTGTGCTTATCCTTTGATGAATTAATTACGTTGCAATGCCCTGACCAGTAATATCTTCGCTGATGTGAAGTAAAAGTAGAAGGAAAATTATGAATTTCAATTTGAGTAGAAACTGGAATAGAGCAAAAATCAAACACCTGGAAAAAAATTAAAATATTTTCTGTGTGCGGGCTTTTAGCAACTGGATGACTTAAGAGAATGAACAAGTAACTGGAATTTAGAGTATTTTTAAATTAAATATATGTGCCTCCTGGATAAATTTTGCTAGAACTTGGTTTCATATGACGCTCGTGGTAAAAGGAAGTAGAACTGTAATTTTTCCAAACAAGAACTGAAATGAGAACCAAAATTATTTAGAGAACTGTAATTAGAAGTAGAATTGGCATTTTTGAAGAACTGTAATTGAAATACAAACTTAAATTTAGGACACCTGAACTGAAATAGAAGTTAAGCGAAAACTATTTCATGAAGTAAAATATCACTGGTCCTGACTGGAATCAACAACTCGTCGATTGCAACAAGACTGGGCATCTGCTTCAGATACGTGTCATTTGGCACAGTCTATTGCTTGGTGCTACAGAAGGAATGTGTGGGTGTATACACTCCATCATTCTCATCTGCTTTGACTATTAAAATTCCAGCCGTGCTGAAGAAGTGCAGAAGTTCAGCACGCACTAGCTTCAGTCCATCCTTAATTGCGCCACCTGACTGCTTGCTGGTCTATCTCTCGATGTTCTGTCATGCATACCATTGAGCAAAGAATAACATTCTACATTCTTCTCCTGAGGACGGCTTCATGGATCAACACCTCGCCAACATGCATCAGGGAACTTAATGTTTCAGTCTTAAGTCAACCTAGTCCGCAATCTTAGCGCTCTGCTATCTGTGGAGATATACAGGTGTTGCACTTCCCGAGTCCGAGTACCGGGTTTTATGAGCTGAATTTTGCCAAGTCCGAGTTTCTGATATTATTTCTTTAAAAGAATCTAATTCCATTGACAGTTTGCACAGCTTTTATTAATTTTTTAATTTTTTAGCTTTGCTTTAGTTTTCTGTTTTAAGTAGTAACTTGTATTCACTAATATTAGCAGTATTAGTGATTTTAGTTAGGTTGATTGTCGTTTTGTAGACAAAAATAATAGTATTTTGTGTTTTTACTTAGGTTGATTGTCGTTTTCTAAATTATAAAATCGATTTTTGTTTCAAAGCAGAAAATCAGACAGATTGTAACTCAGACCCATTGTTTTACCGAGTCCGAGTTTTGCCAAGTATCGAAACTCGGTAGAGTTTCGAGCCGAGTTTCGGTTCATCCCTAACGCCCATAATTTTATCAAGTAGTCTATCTTGCCTTCTCATGTTGTAGACATTCCTCTTCAATCAATACTTTGCTGCTCATTCTTGCGCTTATCTCTGTTCAGCAAATGTTTACAAACAGTTTATAACACACTTATTTGTTAAGTCAGATAGTCACGTAGACAGCGCGTTGTGAGGTCGCAGGTGATTGTGTTTCTGGCATTCTGCCTGTGTGGATGTTTAGTTTGCTCACTTGTTTGATGCCTGCATAGCTTATTATCTATATTTCACTTCATCTGCAGCTATTTCCTGTTGGGTTTTATGGGAACTCTCTGGAGTAAATTGAATGCATCCAATGAAGGGATATGAGCTTTAAAGACCAGGGATGTGGTCTCGAGATCGCGGTCTTGGTGTCGAGACGGTTTCGAGACTGGAAAACTGCGGTATTGGTCTTGGTCTAGGTCTCGAATACATCGGTCTTGGTCTTGGTCTCGGACCATCGGTCTTGGTCTTGGTCTCGACTGCGTCGGTCTTGGTCTTGGTCATAAAGGAACGGTCTTGGGATTAGCTTAGCGTTCTTGGTCATTTGCCTTATCAGAGCAATTTCTTTGATATTTGTCGGTTATTTTCGATTACTAGAGACACCGGATGTTTTAGGCGCTTGTTTTCGATTTATGACGTGCTGACCAACTATATATACATGTTACTATTGGAAAAAAAAATGCATTTGCAACGGAACCAGCCAATTTAAAATTTGCTTCCACAAATGTCAAGGTTTTGGAACAATCTAATAATTATGTGGTTGGCCACGTGTAGTCACTGTTAACCTACAATTCCGAGTAAAAGTAGGCCTACACCATTCAAACGGAACGTTAATCTACTTGTAAAAAGATGTCTTGTTTAGAACCTATTGTATACTGTGAGTAATTTATAGTTTGATATTCTCAGGCCAAAGCCAAGATTCTTCAGCAATAAAAATAATGTTTTAAGCGTGCTATTCTGTTTTAGCATCCTAATAAATTAATTTTTTATAAAAAACAGTATCAGTCCCGGTCTTGGTCTTGGTCTTGGATCTCTCGGTCTTGGTCTCGAGGTTTTGGTCTCATGCCCAACACTGTTAAAGACACGCTGAAATGAGTAAGGGTACAATACTGAGAAAGACAAATGGCAAAGGAGACTTCAAATTTTGAAGTTTGTAAGATTATTGTTGGAAAGTAGGCAGCACCTTAGGAGAAGCTGTTTGAATTTACGTCATTCAGATATTATAATCTATGTTAAATTCATTAATCATCAGCAGGATCATTTGGAAGAAATTCGTTGCCCATGCTCTAGTGTTTTTGATCTTAAGTCATGCTTCACTACATCATGATTTACCGGTAGTAACAATACCCTTGTGAGATTCTACAGTTTTTTTCAGAAAAATAACTGGAAATTTCATTTACATACATTAAATGCAGATTTTAAGGTATTTCTTGGATGGATGGTTGAATGGATTAATGGATGGATGGATGTGCCTTGTTTGGTATCGCACACCAGTTGGCCATGTAGACAACTGTCGTCAGTCAAAACGTTTTGATGGAGCTGAATATTAATGTGATGTTGTTTCATTCTGTTCCTATGGGGTTTTTATTTACAGATAAGCGAAATGGATTTGTTGTTGCTTAGTGTCTGACATTCCCCACTAACAGTTTTGTTTGTAAGTTTCTTGAACAATGTATGATTGGTTGTGTTCATAGAGGCTGGTTTATAAATCCGCTGACAGTGACGTCATGGTGGCTAATACCGCTTGGAGCGTTACCAGGGGCGCTGGCTACAATACTCGTATTCTTGGATCAGCAAATAACGGCCGTAATCGTCAACAGAAAAGAGCATAAACTTAAAGTAATTTACAGTTCAGAATGTTTTTAACATTTTTATTTGTTTTCATTGTGTGGTAATATTTGTCAAGGGAAAGAGAAGAATGATCGGCAGAAGATACTTTATGATTACGAGAGGGAGGAGGAAACAATAGTAGATAAAGAATAGGAAGGAACAATGAACTGTAGCTCATTGACAATACAAAGGGAAAAAATGGAGCAGACAGTTTGGAAGCGTTTGATGCAAAACACTAATTACGACAGAATCAGATGTCGACTATATTTTATTTATTTAGCTTATGCAGAGATAATCAATGCATTATAATTAATGTACATGTATAAAAGTGAATATTACTTATTATGCACTGATTGTTATTTATTTTATTATTTATTACCGAAATTTGATATCGCCCTTCATCCAACATTTTTTGCTCAGAAGTGCACACACACGCCTCGACAGCGCGATTGCAGTTGTACTGCAGAGCAATTATGTGTGAAGGACTTGCTCAAGGTCCCTACACAGTGACTTCCCGGATGAGGGACGAACCCGCTCGCTCAGCTCACACTGAACGTTACAGGCTAACGCTCTAACCGATCGGTCCACTGTGAAACACAATGTCCTCATGCTGTAAGGTTGCAAGGATCAACTAAGAATTTTCTGGAGGAAACATAGTTTGCAAAACTATGAGAACAACTTCTGAAAAACTATATTAATGTGCCATTACGATTACAAATACATTCATAATCTTGATCATGACGATGTTACTGTCTTTGGAACTGTTGATCAGTGTTGATCTGTTTTGACCAGATTCAGCTCAGCTTACAATACAATACGATACAACTATTATTTGATATTGCCCTTCTTACACTTAAGTTCAAAAGTGCACACACCCCTCGACGTCGCAACTGCTGTTGTAATGCAGAGCAATTGTGTGCGAAGGACTTGCTCAAGGTCCCTACACAGTGACACCCAGGACGAGAGTCAAACCCGCTCACTCGGCGCACACTAAGTGTTACGGGCCGACCGCTCTAACCGCTCGGCCACCATGCTTAAGTCTTATCTTACTTTTACTTACCTCTTGTTTTGTATCGATGCTTTTGTGGAGTTTAATCAGTTTATAATATGTTGAGTTGTTTCTTTATGCTGCAGAAGGGTCATGGCTACCACCTCGACCTCTTTGTTTTGTCATTTCTGATTGCGACGTGTTCTCTGATGGGTTTGCCATGGTTTGTCGCTGCTACTGTGCGTGCAATCACGCACGTCCGAAGTCTCATCCGTGAGTCGGAAGTCAAGGCTCCAGGGGAACGACCACAGATGCTCGGCGTTAGGTAAGCATATTTCAGAGATTTAAATCTTGGGCTGGCACACAGTCTGGAGGCAGGGAGCTTAAATGGGATGGCGCATTCAAACGGACAGCAATGGTGAAGGATGTCACCTGATCTATGCATTGAAAGCTGAGCAATGTGTAGGCCATAATTATGGTTACTATGTATGAACATGTGTATTTACATTTAAATGCCGATGGTCAAAGAGCTCACTGGGAGTGGCATGTATTACGGTAAAAATACGTGAGACCAGAATGAGATGGTACGGTCATGTAATGAGAAGAGAGGTCGAAAGCTGCATCAAAAGAATTACGAAAGCGAATGTCGATGGACGACGCAGTCGGGGTCGACAGAAGAAGAGATGGGAAGATAAAATGCAAAGGAACCTTAAGAGGGATTAATTCAAGCCTGAAGGAGAGAGGATCCAAGAGCTCATTCGATTATTTCAGCTGTGTGGAGTGTTATGGCAAATTATCTTCATTAGGATTTCGCAGTAATTATATCGCTGCACGGACTTTCCAAAGCTTGTGTCTTGGAAAGGCTCTTAAAATATGCTGTACTAAGACCCATGGGCTCACACACACTGGCATTGTCTACACCATCACTCAAGCATACTGCTGTAATTTATGACATAATTTGAGTACTGCATGTTTCTGAATAAAATTTCACATTTATTGCTTAGTCCTATCATTGTTTCCTGTTTGCTGCTGAAGCATATTTTATAATTAACTTTTTTAATAAAACTATGTGAGTATTACTTATAGGCTATACCAATTGGAAATATTTCATTTTTAGGGAGCAACGTTTGACTGGAGTTTGTATACATCTTCTGATTGGCTTCTCAACGTTGCTGACATCAGTTCTTAAGGTAAAAGTGCTGCTTAAAATAATGTCTTATGTTATGATAAAGTGATCACAATGATCAACCATGGTTAGACATTTGGATGAAACCTGAAAAAAAGACCTAGACAGCCATGCTCACTGGACCAATGGTTGACCTACAATGTGCCATAGGTGGCAAGTGGAGACCACATGAGAGCCAGTATGGGCTAAAGCTGCTAAACAGACATGTCTGTCAATGGCCTAGCCATAATCAATCAATGAAACTTGATATAGAGCCTCACCAAGACATCTACTCAGAGGTGCTCACAGTCTAACCACGGCCAAAGAGAACAGATTTAAGAGAAAAGTAGACAGAAGATGAGGAGTTCCAAGGTAGAGGTTGGAGGTCCAGAGGAAGCCCATTCCAAGTGGCAGGGCCCACCGCAGAGAAGGCACGTACAGCATTATAGCAGTGCGTGATAAGGGAACACCGAGATGGCACTGTGCCGCACCCTTTGCGCGGTGGCAGCAGTGGTTAGCTCCTGAAGGTAAGCCCCACTGAGACAGTGCCATACCAAATATGCGATTCGAAATGCAATGCACTGCGCGGGAGGGGACGCCAGTACAACACATCACGTGTATAGGCATATTGACATCCAGGACTCGAGAGAATCAATGACTATTTGCACAGGCTGAACCAAAGCCATTGCGTTAGAGGCAGGGCAGAGCATGTAGGCCTGTGTAATATGTATCATCCACATGGATCTGACTTAAAACTATGCCTGAGGAGAGGAACATTCCGATCTCAGAAGTATATAAGATGTAGACCATAGAGCATAGGGCCCAATACGCGACCCTGGAGTAGTCCAAATGGGGAGGGACCCCAACTAGACCTAGATTAGCCAAAGATGAAGTAAGAGGTGCGTTCAGTCAAGAACGAAGCCAAAAGATACTGGCAGGCAAAGTAATAAGATATCGCGATCTACAGAGTCAAGTGCTGTTTTGACATCCAGCAAGGTCAAGAGAGTGACTTGAGAATGGTCATTAGCATTGTGGACATCAGAGAAGGCGGACCAGAAGAGTCTCAGTAGAATGATCTCTGCAGAAACCCGACTGTGAAAGGGGAAACATTCCATTTACATTTAAATAACTGGTCCAGCAACAATTATCTCTATAATTTTAGAAAAATAAATGACACATTAGAGATGAGTCAATGATTTGATGGGTCGAAGGGATCCAGATCCTCTCACTTGATGGCCGGATATACCATCGAGCGCTTCTGTGAAGGAGGTAGTGCTCCTTCAGATAGTGAGCGATTTTAGAGACAGGTGAGGAGAGGAAGGATCTCCTGTAGCAAGAGTGTTGGAAGAGGGTCAAGCTCACATGATTTTGTAGTGGACGACAAGAGGACATCCCGGAGTTCAGTAGGGGTGACCTCTTTCAGGGTCACCAGGGTGCAGTCTGTAGGGACAAACTGAGGCAGTGGCAGGCTAAAGGTGTCAGTCCTGACAGACTGGAGTGCTTGGTGAAGGCATCAGCGGTGAAAGCTGGTGGTGTCAACATGGTTCTTGTTCCGCACCAGCCAAGCAGGTCATTGAGTGTGACCCGGAGGCTTTTTGGGTGCCCCACTGACTGGGTGATCTTGGCCTCCCAAAACTTTCTGCAGCTCAAAAGATCATGCGTGCATCTGTCGGATGAGGTGGATCCAAATTCTTTGGTCATTCGGTGTGCATGTACGACAACAGAGCCTCTCCAGACGTCGACACAGACGATGAAGCATGCGTGCGGCACTCAGCGTCAAACCATGGAGATAAGGTGTAAGAGCGGATCTTGTGTAGACGCAGAAGGAGGAAGGAATCGGCTAAGCCAGCCGTTGTACCCTCGTAGGCGGCGAAGAGGTCAATGGTCGACAGGCCATAAATCTTCATCATTCTAGAGCAGTGTCCTACTGAAGTCTCTTTGAAGTTTTAATGTAATCAACATGCAGTGCTTTAATCTGATTGGCTGTCTGGGTACTTTAGTAACATCCCACGTGTGTGTGTGTGTGTGTGTGTGTGTGTTTGCCTGGTATTGATATTATAAAAATAAGCAGCTTATTTGCTTAGTTCATGCTGTGAGCAATAACCTGGTGACAAGGGAGGCTCTTATTTCTCTGTTGTGCTTTGGTTATAATTTTATCAATTGTTTTTCTTTATGTTTTAACAGAAACAGACAAAGCCGTGAAATTGATACCACCCTTCGACTTATTATTTGCATCTATGAAAATCATTGAAAATTATCCTTATTGTAGGATGCCAAAACATCTGGCTTTCTTAAGATCTCCGGGGAAATTAAATTCTCTGCTGTACAATTGCTAAATAATAATAATAAATGACACAAATAATCAATTAAAATTCTAATAATGTCTTGATTGTCATTATCGTAACATGACTGTTTTTTGTTTTTGTTTTTTTTTATAGTACATACCAATGCCAGTATTATACGGTGTGTTCATGTACATGGGTATAACATCACTTGCTGGCGTTCAGGTAATTACGTTTCTCCCCATGTATATCGATCCGGACTGAAACTTGCCTTTTTCATAGTATTTGCTTCTCCTTATCATTATCCATGTGGCATGGTAGCAGGTGGATAATGCATTGACCTATAACTATGGCATCACACAGTGTTCAAGTCCATCCATATTATCTTAAATCAATGATATGTCGCTGCTAGAGTGCTTGTGCCTGAGCTGTAAATGTTCTTCAACCCAAGTACAAGAGGAGGTGTCGTACACCTCTGTTGAGGTAGAATTAGTAGAGTGATTTAATGTGTTTTTCTATGTATGTAGGCCTACTGATGTTTCCATGTATTTTTATGTGTGTAATACTGTATATATAAATGATATGTACATACATATGTATGTACATACATATGTACATACATATGTACCTGTAACAATCTCCTTATCTTTGTCCATGAGGTTAAGTGGTGCGATTGTGGTTATAGTTTCGAGTTGATGGAGATCGACGAAATTGAAATTGAAATTCTTGAAATTTGATATCGCCCTTCTTCCAACATTTTTTGCTCAGAAATGCATACACACGCCTCGACAGCGCAATTGCAGTTGTACTGCAGACGAACTGTGTGCGAAGGACTTGCTCAAGGTCCGTACACAGTGACTGACGCCTCGGACTAGGGTCGAACCCGCTCGCTCAGCACACACTGAGTGTTACTGTAATGTAATGTAATGTAAATCCTCGAAAATTTCTCAGCGCCCACAAAAGCCACGTCAGGGAGACCAGCTCATTCACCGGCGCTATGCCAACTCAAGTCCGCAATAGCCAATCCTCTCGTTTCTTTTCAGTGCCGGGTCGAAATCCAGGGAGTCAAGCCGAGGAGACAGCATGGTGCTACGGTGGTAGTCGATGATGAGGGTGGTCATGTGGTGGCACAGGAGTAGAATCTGGATAGGACACATTCAAGAGTTCGGTTTTTAGTCGTGAATGGAAAGTAGCAGGGGATAATGAGTGTTACGGGCCGATCGCTCTAACCGATCAGCCATCGTGCCACAAGAACTGTTGTTGAGATCTGATATTGTCTGTCCTATGACGAACTGCTTAGAAATGAGGATTTGGTCAAGTTTAGTACTGAGGGAAAGTCAAGATTCCATTTTCTACACAATGCCAAGTTTGAGTTGAAATACAAGCCTAAAGTACTGCAGTGAGGGAAGTTAGCTTGGCGAATAAAAATAGAAATAATCATAAGCGATTCACACCTAAGTTGACCAATTCCCTATTGGTAAATATGCAGATTTTGATGGGTCACATGGAGGAGTTTCTTATCCGCCACCCTAGACTATACAATGCACATCTTTGAGAGCAGTGTACAATAGATGAACAGATGAATGACAGATAAGCTGTCAAATGAGATGTCATCCACTTAGTGAAGATAACCTAACAAACGCTTGTACAGTGATGTACCCTTTTTTAATGTAATGTACGATTTGTAATGTTGTATACATTTTGTAATGTTCCTTTTGTAATGTAGTTTACCTTTTGTAATGTAATGTGCCATTTTTAATGTAATGTACCTTTTGTAATGTAGTGTACTTTTGTAATATAATGTACCTGTTGTAATGTAGGGTACCTTTTGTAATTTACCTTTTGCAATGTGATGTACCTTTTGTACTGTAATCTTTATTTTGTAATCTAATATACCTTTTATATTATAATGGGCCATTTTTAATGCAATGTACATGTTGTAATGTGTGCAGTGCTGTGCATTTACCATACTTGATTATTTCATGAAATCAGACCACTGTACCTTTCCTTGCACATTAATGACCAGCTTTCATTAGGATAGACTCAGATCTACTATAATATAAAAAAATTATACATGTTTTATTTTATATTCTAAATTCTATTCTAAATTCTATGCCTAACTCAAACCAAGGTTTCTTCATCTGAATAATTTTCAATGAATATCTTCTCCTTTTGTCTGGTGTTTATAGTTCATTGAGAGAATTCTCATTATGTTTATGCCGGTGAAATACCAGCCTGACTACATCTACCTGCGACACGTCCAGACCACAAGAGTTCACTACTTCACGATCATACAGATCCTCTGTTCTGCAATGATGTGGATCGTCAAAAGCATCAAAGCCACAAGCATTGCTTTTCCACTTGTGGTAAATGATCATCCATTGATAGAGTTTTTATATCCATTCATGGCTGATACTATTTATTTGTTTGCTGTGATTATAACAATTATTATTCATTCATTCATTTTCGATAATTTATTTAGCGCCTCTTCAAGGGAAACTACTCAGAGGTGCTCCCAGTCCAGCCACGGCCAAAAATAATTATTTGGTGTTTATAATAGCAGTTGACTTATTTGAAAAAACATGATTTAGCATGATTTGATTAATAAGGGACGATTGAGAGAAGAAAGAAGGAGAGGGAAGATTCGGAGAGGGTGGGAGATATACAGAGGGAGTACATAAGATGAGAATAAGTTAATTGTAGTTGTGTTTTTATATCTCTTGAATTCAGTTGATTGGACTTGTGTTGACACGAAAAGCAATGGACTTCATCTTTACTCAGCGAGATCTCTATTGGTTGGACCACTTGCTGCCAGATGAGACTAGACGTAGATGCGAAGATCTGGCTATGAACACATCAGCCGCGCCACATCGGTACTCTGTGACACTGCAGATGAAAGAGGTCAGGCAGTCAGAGAACTTAGGTCTAAACTTCAAAACATTCACCTACAATAACGCTTTCTCAGGCTGCATGCTTATTGAGTTGGGCTTGTATGGAGCTAGAGGAGCAGTAAACCAGGTTGTCAGGTATACACACATGCAGCACACGCACACATGTATCGCATGACTCCCTTTCTTCTCCTGTAGTCAGAACTGAGCCAGAAACATCCAGCTCTTCGATATCCAGTGAGTAGTGTTCATGACTCCAGATGACATGAGTCATACTCCTTCAGCAGGTACTCCTCAATATCCAGCACAAATCTTGCCATGAATATGTTGCAATTCTTGTTTCATATTCTCAGTGTCTATGAATCCCAGGGTTCTTTAAAACGCTTATAGAGCGTTACTTTCTGGCCAAACGTTGATCCAATGCATACTTGTACGACTTTACCAATGATCCGTTCTATGATGTAATGTCTGCATGTCAGTGATAGAAGCTCTTTACCCAGGGCCTGATGTGGGGGGAAAAGACGTGCTGGTATGGATACAAGAACCATTCCTCTCCCCACCCGGTATGCTTGCAGTCTGCCAGGAGAGGTGCCGGTTTGGCATACAGTTTCATACCATCCCACTTCAATCCGTCTTTACCAGACTCTTGCTCAAAAGCAACACATGTACCAGCAATTTCACCAGTGTTTGTACTAGTTTTGTTAAGCACTTAGCTCAAATGGTGTTGGTGTTAGTATCCCAGTCTACAGAATTGTGATGCTTTAGCCTTCTTTCTGTAAAAATGGTTGCATCAGCACATATAACATGCCTAAGGTATCTTCCAGTGAAAACTGTTCTCGATATAAACTATGTTGTTGTTGTTGTTGTTGTTTAGTTGCCATGTAATCGTCTTCAGGAGGATGAAGCTGGTGATTCTGCCGCTCTGCCATTGAATGCTGGTCTAGTTCATTCACCAGAGAGCAGACAGCAGCTGACATGACACGCAGGTAGAAAGCAGCAGAGATGCTTCAATGCATTATTTAATTCAGATTTAGGTTTGTTATTATTTATTATCAAATCTGTAACGTGTGCAAAGTCACAACGAAACGTGGATCTGAGGTGTGGATAGTCAGCTGCCGGGAGAAGATGCACTTATATTTTCAAATCCTTGAAAGCCACTTGACGAGAAACAGTGAGTTTTGAGTCACTTTTTGTAGGAAGGAAGGAAGTGAATTTGATTAATAAAGAGATTAGCAGTTGATTCTAATCCTTAGGAGCAGAGGCATGGAGGCACCAGAACCCATTGCTTAATTTTCTGATGAAGAATAATCATAACGAAGATGCAAAGACTTCTGTTAATTAAATTGATGACTTTCTGGGTGCATTTCTTTGACATCCAGCTGAGAAGATCAAAGTCACGATCAAGGGAGATGGACTTCTGATGTCACAAGTCACGGAGTCACCACTCATCACACAGCAGTGAAGAAAATACTGCAACTGCTCCAGGACTCGGCAACAGACGGCACTTTGTGTCATTCTTACAAACTGCATGAGTGCCATAGATTTGTGAACTCATTACCTCTGTCGTATTGCAATGTTTCCACTATTGGTTGGTGCAACTCAAACTTAGAATTTAAAAGAGATCTATGGATTTTATGTCCCCAATTGTACAAGTAATAATTATACCGCTTTTAGAACTCTTACTTAAACTGATAATGAATGTAAAATTCTTTACAATGATTCAACAGGTAAAGTCATCATGTTTAAATTTGAAGGTAAATTCAGATTAATTTAATATCATCAAAAGACTAAAAGTAGAAATATTTAAACAGTAAATAATTCTGTGAAAAGTGAAGCGTCACAAATTTGGTATGGCTCAAAAGTTGCTAGCGTGTCTTCCAATTTAGCTGCTATGATCAGTATGATATGTGGAGAATGAATAGCCAAGATTCACTGGTTGAGACTTAATTTTAAGAACTGAAGACTACTTTTAGATGCAATGTATTCACTTTATAAATATGGTTCTGATTAGCACTTCATCTCTTGTCTTGTTAACTGCTTGAGTTAGAAAAAGAAACAAATTGTGTTATTTGAAGTCCTAAATATAGCAATCCTTTAAAATCATTCTTGCATACTTCTGAAATTTGATACAGCTTTCTACAACAGACTAGTCCCAACACAAATCTCCTAGTTCCCCACTGATCCTCTTCTTCCTCTGACTTGGCTTCTAAGTATTTAGTATTTAAGTATTTTAGCTATTAAAGTAGTGCTTTAGAAATTTCAAGATTACGATTATAAGACTTTGCATGTGTGATTTAGAAATAATTATGTAATTAATCTGTTATCTTCGTGTTGTTAAGAAGTTGCATTTCAGATTAATTGTTGGAGTTTCACAAAATAAAAAAGTCATCATTATTTTCAATGACAGTTGATAACAGTACTAAACTTACCAATTATCTTTTAAAAAGTTCAAATCTTCAAGTCTTCAATTAAACTAAAGCTGTATAAGTTACTTCATCTTGAGATTTGAAAGAAATAAAAAATGCAATTCTTACTATTTGAAGTGGTGGTGTTTATACTGAAAATAATAATTACACTAGACAGCACAGGTTTTGTTTCTTGATAACTATTGGGTGTACTTTATGATCTCGAAAATGGCCTTGAAATTTTGATATCATTTATAATTTTTTTAAATCATATTCTTAAGCATAATTGGAATATGTGTGGTGAATTGAAAGCTTTAGCACCTATGGTTGGGATGCAGCTATCATCTGACAGAGGTCAAAATGTCACTAAAATACATTTCTTACATTACCATCTGGATCTTTCTAGCAAATCTTGGTTATATCAAGACATAGCCGCAATGTAGAAACAATACCAGGGTGTGTGGAGAACTAGTATGCTGGCCGAGTACTGTAGGACATCGATCAGGATATCTCCTGACTCTGAATACAAACGCAAATCACCCGCAGTTCAGTTTTAAAATGTCAAAAACTAAAATTACAAGCACATTGCAAATGTATGCACTAACTAAGCTTTTTGGCATTTATTTTATAATCTAGCATATCATTTTTTTTAAAAACCTTACATGATACAAACATTCTAAAGAAAATTTGTTGTCCAGTGTTATATGACAATTGTCAGGCATAATTTCCAGTTTCAATTGCAGCAGGCTTTACTCAGTACCAACTGCAAAATGGGTTTTAACATTTCAATGCTGAGCAGATACTAAAAGCGACTGGAAAACTAATGCAGATTAAAGGATTAAATTTAACAGCATATCACACTTCTATTATGATCAACCGATTAATAGTTGATCACACACACACACACACACACACACACACACACACACACACACACACACACACACACACACACACACACACACACACACACTGTTAGAAAATAAAAGTTAATTTAACTTGAATGATAGTTTCATTTGGAACTTATTCAGTGTACATCTTTATACCCAGTCATTAAAATTTTTCTATTTCTGATAGACACATGCAGTCTCCTTCAATTATTTAGCAATTGCAGCCAAATGCTGTTTGGTATCGAACTCGATCATATTTTCTGAATTTAAGATGATGTTCACAGTCATGGATTCAAAATTAGTTTAACAGTCCCTAATCTGGGACTATGAGGCCGTAACGTGTAACCCGAGCAGTGATCGTCTTCTGTGATGCAGCGCAAACGATGTGGGGATCATCTATTTTTTTATAGATAAAGTGACATCCTTGCATGCAGCAGGCAGTAACTTAGTCCCAGCTTTAATACTTCAGCAAGATCCAGCATGATTTGATGACAGGCTTTGTGGTAGCTAAGTGGATGAAATTCATATGACTAGCACCAAGAGGATGTAGTGTCGAAGGTGATTTGACTAGTCTGACATTATCTTCCATGTAATGTAATGTAACTATGGATTTTTTATCACCTTTTGTGACTCTGGAAATTTGTGTGTATGTCTCGAGAAAAGACTAACATGTAACATTACTAGAATTTATATATAGCGCCTTTTCAAGGCGATTACTCAGAGGCGCTCGTAACCCCAGCGCGGCCAAATAAAGTCATCTTAAGATGGGAGAGGAATGCCTGATAAGGGGTCTTAGCCTGGCAGAGAAAGTGCAAGCCCCGAGCAATAACGATGAGGCTACAGAGCGTGACCTGGTAGGCAGAAGCGAAGCCTAGCAGGCATCGTTAGACTAAGGCAGCTAGTGCTGGGTGGGTGTTTACACATCATAGTGCCAACTATCTGAAAACCCATCTGACAAGTTGTTTAGTATCCAAAAACAGCAGAAGAAAATAATCATCTGGGCTGTTAACAATACTGGAAAAAAGTATTGCAACAACAATACCAATACTTCCTAATAAAACTATTGGCAATACCAATACTTTCTCTTAAAAGCATGGCAATACCAACACTTGAACCCCCTTGCGCAGACTGCTATCCGACAGCATTGTGCTTTCTCCCTAGCTGGTCTGCATGGTGACCTGAAATGGCCTTCCAGTGGCTCTGCTCTCACGCCAATAGGTCAATCTGCCCTATTCTTCTCTGGCCTTAAGACTGTTCTGTTTGACCACTATAGAAAACTGCTGTAATAATAATAATAATAATAATAATAATAATAATAATAACGTAAATCAATGCTTTTCGAAAGTATTGCTGAATTCGCTCTTAGCACACTCCATGCACCGATAATAATTACAGGAAATTTCCAACAGAATCACTTGGGACGACGGCAATGTATTTGAAGTAGTCTTCATGTAAGTGTTCGAAACACAATGCTCTGATATCGCATTGGCAATCTTCATTGCCGCAGGCCTTTTCATTTTCTCATTTTCAACCTTAATTAACTTCACAACACTAAAATTAATTATGCAAGCCACTTCTACCACTAATCACAAAAGGATACAGGCCTTCTTTGGTTATTTCCCTATTTATAAATGATTCCATCTGTTCCCACCAAAGTTTACATGGCCGAAAGAAGTGATTGGAAGCGTAACGATTTACTTCTCATATTTCTTGATCACGACTTGTTCAAGTGGGCAAAAAATCATATAAATAATGGTGGAGAAAAGTATTGGTATAGAGTATTGATGACAGGCTGAAGAAAAATTTTGGCGATATACATGCACTACCAGCAAAATAAAACTAGTATCTACAATACCAAGTATTGCGATACATTATCGCGATATTAACAGCCCTGATAATAATAAACCATTGGCTATAGATTTATGTTTACTTCTGTTTTTATGTACATTTTTATTTCAAGAACTTCATATTCAATCAATTAAAGACTAAATTTATTTTATTCACTTGCATTGATGACATTAACCAGTTAATATTTCAATAAACATTTAACTTTCAGAAGCATAGAAAAACTTATAAAAGAAACATCAATGAAGAAACTCAGACTTTTAATATCAAGTTCTTAAGTAATCAGTAGAATTGCAGTCAATTGTTGGTTAACACTGATGAACATGATTGATTATCTTTCTATAACCCTCTTTGATTCATCTTTGTTTATTTATATTCAATTCCTCTGGGCCATAATTACTATTTTTAGCTCATCAAGCTAGATCCAAGACGCATGAATTTCACCAGAGCCAGACATTGGGGACAAAACCCACAACAAAAAATTAATGGTTTGGTTAAGTTAATACAATCTTGAGAATTCTTTGAAGACATGAAGATGTTGAGGAATTTCTCACACAAATCTCACAGTGTTTTCATACTGCCTCCAATATCTACGAACAATTTGGTAAGTTTATGGACACCTAATCTCTACTACGACGTTGAGCTATTTGCAGATGAGCCAATGTTGAAGTTTCCCACACGAATCACCTCATTTCTTCTACACATTGATTCACATTACCAGTCTTTTAAATTTTAAGTGTGCTATATCATGATTTTCGCCCATAAAAAGCTAGCTGTTAGCTGTTCATGTAAACTTGGAACACAGGCCTGCACATCTAACATCATTCATTGATTAAGAAACTTTTCATCCAGAATTCACATTTATCACACACATGAAAGAAACGGAGGAGTTGCAAGTGACAACTGCGTATGAACATTACCAAAACAGTATGAAACAAATGAAAAATGGCATGAAAATTAGAAAAAATCTGAAACACTTCTAAACCTTTATCATTGATTAAGTTAGAACCACTTGACATATGAACAAATAAATTCAGATTGGCACCAATGCTGGCTGCCAGTCTTTATGTTGTCCTTTGATAATTATCTTTAGATTTTTATCACTGATTGGTTTACAGTAATTAATAATAGTATTTTCATTCTTTAATGTCATCACTGGACTCAAAGGAAGAAATCTATGGACAGCAGTATTTACTAAATGTACATACACACCGCATGTGCTCTGCCACAGCCAAATCCAGGAGCCTCGCCTATGTGGGCCTATGTCCCACCAGCTGGAACAGCTTCCCCTTTCCCTTGGGGCAGAACTGGTCTCTCTTACCCATGCCGCCTGTCGCAAGCGCCTTAAGACTTTCATGCTCTCCGCCTAGCTTTGTGTTGAGTCGTGAGCGCCTCTGATTATGAGTGGCGCTATATAAGTTTTCAATTACAATTACATTTCAATTAGCAATTGGTTAATAAAGAATATACTTACTTCTTACAAGTTTTAAATAAAAAATCTGCACTGAAATGCTTGGCTTTGATGCATTAATCGTTTAAACCATACAAATCAATAATATCATCACCTAACCTTTTTGTTTCCGGCCTTGTTCTTTAAGACTTTCTTTTCCCACATTGCTTTCTGCACTGGGAGTGCCTCTAATTAGGTTGTACTGTGAGAGACGCTATAGAAATCAATTATACAATAGCCTAATCATGACAGACTCAAGTGGTGCACATTAAGAGCACAGTTCTACGTTTGGTGCTGCTCATGCACAAATCCACTGTCTGAACAACCAATGGATTTGCATTTTCATTTCGTCAGTAGTGGCTTCAGTTTCACGACGGCTCAATCAATCATGACACATATCAAACGTTTCAAAAGCAACCTCAACCCATTCATCAGGTTTAATTTTGATAAATAGCATTCATTATTGGATATGTTTAGATGATTTACGCAGCATGTCATAATATGTACCTGAATACCCTCAGAATAACTACTACCCTTATCATCGATAGTATTATAACAATTCGTTGTTGGCAGTTATTGTCAATGATTATAATCTGGTCAGTGCTTAAGGCAGTTTCTTCTCAAACCAAAAGCATTTAAGGAACAGAAAACTTGTTAAAATTAAACACTGTACACTTGAACTTTTCTATCCATCATCACCAGTCTTCTACAACCTGTTTCCTTGCTTATTACATTTGTAAACTGAAACTATGTATCCCTTTATAACTGCAGCCACCAATTGAGTTATTTCATTTGATCCATTCAGTGAAGACCTGTCTGTTTAATCGTTGTCAGCTCGTCACCTAACGAAGATGTAGAGAAACTGGTCACCTTGTGCTGTCAGATTTTGGAACTCTAGTGGTCGCAACAACAAAACTTCTCCATTGTTTCCTTTTTGAAGTCACATCTCTTAATTCCTCCAGGTTCATTCCGGTCCTTTCTTGTATCTTGTCCATCCATCTTTTCCTTAGTCATCCCATTTTCTCCTTCCTTTCTCCGCACGCCAACATCATTTCCTTTTCTAATCCAACCGATATCATGACATGTTCGAAGAACCCCAGCTTCCTTCTCATCGCTGTTTGTTGTAACAACTCATCATTCTCAATTCCAATCTCCATGCGCACCCTTTCATTTGACTTTTTCTCCGTCCACGATATTCTCTGCATTTTCCTCCATATCCACATTTCACATGCGTTAACCTTTTAAACTGGTAACCCTCTGAAATCAATCTTGTGCTTGCAATAAATACCAATTTTCCACCAATCAAACATATGAGCACATCACATAATTATTCCATCAGTGTTTGAAACAACAAACAGAAACTTTCTTGGTACATTTTCATATGTTACACCAGAACCGCCAATGTGGCTATGCCAAGGACAAATGGTTCAAGACCTGGGATTTTGATGAGAGACTTCTACAATCATGAGACCACAGGACACTGGACAAATATTCCTAGCATGGCAACTGGCTGACAAAGGCACAAAAGAATACAAGTAACAAAGATGCGAGAGAAGTCAAGTAAAGAACAACAAGAACTGGAATACTGCAATCGATACAAAATTAATTATCGTCATTTGCTGCATAAATAAAAAATAAAACCATAAATGGACAACAAATAAAAGAATTCATCCGACCAAATAAACCTGTCGTCGTCGCTTCAGATGGTGATGCTGCCCTTTCGAACCGCCTGATATTTGCGGTTCATGCTCGGTGAAGCAATACCCGTGACATCGTCGTTTTCTTCTAGCCTAGGGTCACGACCTCCATAACCTCCTCCTCCTCCTCCTCCTCTCTGTCGATTTGTTGCATAACCTCTTGACTGGAAATCAGTTTCGCATTTGCGCACAGACGAAGAACCGTAATCTCCTCGATTGTCCTCCTGCCATTGGTCCGTCATCCGATACGCATACACGTCCTGTTCGTAGCCGCGCGGGGCAGTTCGAGGGCTGTGCTCCATAGATGTGCGGTGGTTTTGACGCGCCTGTCGCTCCTGCTCAACGTCGCCACGCCTCTGTGACTTCTGTTCGGGAACATTGGAGCGCTGGAATCTTGATCGTTCTAAGTCATAGATTGTCTCTCCAGTGCCCATGACCTTGGAGTAGTCATGGGCTAGCAGGTCCCGACCGGTGGGAGGAGGAGACGGAGGCGAAGGGGAAGTGAGAAGATTGCACCTTTCAACAGAAGTCTGAGACATTCGAGATGAAGCCTTCTGCTGCGAAAGAGATGCCCGGTCAACCGAAGACTGTTGACCGGTTGGCATGACTCGTCGCGGCTGTTGGCACGGCTGAGGGTGTGTGGCACGCCAGTACGCCTCCAAGTACTCAGCCAAATGTTCACAGGCCTCGTCCAACTGATTCTCATCCAGAATGACATCAAACACTTCCTGCAAATAAATAAGAAGAAAAACTCGAACCACCTCTAGCAACAACAGACTGTGTTAAAGTTTTAGCAGAAGCATAACTATTAATTATACGTGAAAGTTTTAGTACCTATCAGACACATGATGACTTACTCATCTGCAGCAAGTGCAGTTGTTTCAACAGCACAACAATAATACAGTTCTCTAGCTTATCATTAGCTGCATTTAGATGTCTGTTATATCTAGCAGTTTCAGGTAGTTACGGTTTCAAACAGTATACAGTTTCAGATGGTTTTGCCATATAGAGGGAGAATGCCAGCTGACCGAATCCCAAACAATGAATACATGCAAGATTCGAAGGAAAACGAAACAAAGCCAGATCAAGACTATTCTAGATAGTCCAGATATAAATGAGGGTGTAACTTCATTTGGAGTAACACTAAAGAAAACAATGGACATGACAAAGGCACAAAAGGGCAGCATCACGAATTGATGATGATGATGAATTTTTATTGATTCTATCAGGAATAAATCCCTTTTTCTTAAAAATTGAGTATCGAATCACCAAACATCACTCAAACTGGCATGAGACATTTGTATGCTTATGATTCCCAATGTTTGCTGTTGCCAAGCTTCAATGTGCATGTCTGAACAATACAAGGAAAGCACAATCAAATTACTAGAGCTGTACCGATTAACCCGCCGATTAATCGAGCCGATTATCGGCGGTATCGGATATCGGCAAGATAATGGGCGCCGATATTAAAAATTTCTTTTTATTTTATAATATTATTTTCAGTCTATAAAAGCAAAATGACGACAACAACATCACTGGGTCTGTGAAGGACGGCATTTCGTTCCGTTCCCATATCGTGTCGTCGAGCCAATGGCTTCTTCAGACCAGTGGTGAGACCACCCAGTGTGCTAGTATAGACCGTGGGAACATCAACATAGGTTTTGTGCAGAGTGAGTTATAGTGCCTGCTTAAAGACCAAGGAATGGCTGGCCAATTCAAGTCAAGGAACAGCTGGCCAATTCAACAGAGAAAACGATGGATACACATCATGGAGGCATGCCTAATGAATACATGGTGACCAGACAATTCGGTGCCGGACAGTTCGGCGCGGACAATTCGGAGCCTGGACAGTTCGGCGCGGACAATTCGGAGCCAGGACAATTCGGCGACGGACAATTTGGCATCGGATAATTTCGGCGCGCGGACAACTTGGCGCGCGGACAATTCGGCGCCGGACAATTCGACGCCGGATGAGTTTGTAAGTGTATTTAGATCAGATATCAGTACGTAGTAACTGACAATTTTAAAATATTCAGAATGGGAGAAAAATAATATTCTCCATATTATCCAGCACATGGATACATGCTAGCTGCCGATCAGATCTCCCCGAAACATTTCAGTCGCCTGAGACTAGATGGGTGGTTGTGAATTGGCCAGCCTTTCCTTGGCCCTTAATTACCCTGGGCACAGTTTGATGGCGGGCAGTGTGTCTAATCTGTATTGCCTGCCTAAGATTAGTCCCAAACTACATGCATACGTCTCCTACGGAGCAAGTGTTTTGCTTGTATCACAACAATAGGCAGTAGCAGTAGATCTATCTTTTGGAACCAGAAATCTTTGGAAACACAAAGAAATAATCTGCAAAATGATCGGCTAAATAATCGGGTATCGGCAAAAGAATAATCGGCAATTAGGGCATAACCGGAAATCGCCTCGCACACTCGCCTCGGCCGAATATTGGACTATTCGGAAGTATTCACCTTGGCAAATATTAACCCCGCAAATAGCTAAAAATACCTTTTTTGCAAAAATAGTTTATTCAGATAAATTAATATTTTTTCATCAAATAAATTCTGGACTAACAGACTTACTTATAAATTGTTGATTAAGTAAGCAAGAACTTAACATTCCATTAAATTTTCTTTTAAATAATTATGTTAATTTATATATTTTAATTTCTCTTTGTTACATTCCCCAGGTAGCAACCAAATCAGCAATTTTCCCGCTTAAATTGGCTCCACCCACTTTCTGGTAAACATTAGAGAGTAAAGACGTCGTTGATAACTTCATATTTTAAATTTTATAACTGTTTTACATTTTTTTGACAAATAAAGTTATTAAATAATAAATATATTGTTATAGTCTAGAGTGCGACGAATCCGATGATATGCTATATGAAGGAAATTGCTATAAACAGTGCATTGACTATAGATAGTTCTCCGCAGCTGTGCATGTGGCAGGTTAACTACGCTTTGCCTACGAATGGTACTTGCTGAGTTGCTGGCCATATTTGCCTCTACTATTCGGTTCGTACCCATAACCGGCAAAGAGTGCATCCAAATACTCGGATTCGGTACCCGGTGCAAATTGTCTGGTCGGTTATGCCCTATCGGCAATAATCAGTATCGGCATAATCGCCAAAAGTGATATCGGTACAGCTCTACAAATTATAATTGTATTGTATTTTAGGTTACTGGGTGTAACAATTACTGAAACCCTTGGAAAACACAAAGACCCACGTCTTTCTGCTGCGTGGCAGGACAATCTCTGTATGCATTAAAAACCCATGGACTCAACGGCCCTAACTCATAGATGCTGAGCGGGCGACGACCGCGGCACGCATGCTGCATGCGGGCTCAGGTGGTGGGGCTTTGCATCCCAGCATGATTTAAATCAACTCCAAACCATACAATTTGTGTCTGCAACTAATGATCCTCACCTCCTCGATTGTTTTCCTGGCAAGATGACAAGGCTATGGTACCTACCAGACCTACCCTACTTTCTGCCTACCCTACTTTCTGCCTACCCTACTTTCTGCCTACCCTACTTTCAATCAAATTTTCAGGCAGGCATATGTTTGTCGGTTTACTCTGGTCTTAAACAACCCTGGACATGTCTTCATAAATTGATCCACTCAAGAAAGCAAAAACCTAGTCTCCATCCTTGGTTCCACAATAGAAAACAATACAGGGAAATAAGTGATATGGAGAATGTTGTATTCACACTAATTTTGCACTTTTCATACCTCGACATTTGTGCATCGGAGTGCGAATGTTTTACAATTGGTCCACTAAAGAACATACTTATTTACTCATCAGTTCCATAGTCTTCATAGAAACTGTTCATAAGGACAGAAACTTACAGCATTACACTGGTTCAGTTTGTCAGCAGCTACAAGCTGAACATTCATGTTGCGACTCTGAGATTTGCCCCGGGTCTTTATCAGCTTCTGTAAGACCTTTGACAAAACAATTCATGAAGTTTAAAGATTAAATATATTCAATCATCAGTTACTCTCTTAATTTGGCCGTTTAAATTTAAAGTTTCATACATGTAGACAATTTCTGTCCATTCCTTGACCTCATTTACTTTTAATAAAAAGTTTCTTAAAGTGTTTTAATAACCAAGAGGTTTAGGTGTCAAGTATAAGATATGCAAAGAAAAATTCAGTGAGATTAAGGCGAATAGCTAATTTAATTTGCAGCACTGTTTAAAAAGCTGGTGCCCTGCATGTAGCTTTTATGTGGTCATTTAGAAATCTGGAGTTTAGGCTTATGATATGTAACAACTGTGTAGAAGTTGAACCGAAAAACTGTAGTTTTATAATTCTCTGCCTAAAACTACACAAATAGACAGAAGGAAGAAATTGCTTAGAGCTGATGCCATTTACAAAGTTCACAAATGACCAGCTCAAATGTGAACTTTGTAAATGGCATCAGCTCTAAGCAATTTCTTCCTTCTGTTGAGCAGGTCATCTGTATATATGAATGTAATGATGCACAATCTAACATTTATATAGCAGCTTTTACAGACTCTCCTAAGCTGCAGACATGATCGACTGCAATTCTGAAAGGTAAGCTGAAAACATGTTGTTAAAGTATATCGAGCTATACGCTTACCAAGCAAACTCACTACAAGGATGTCCAGTGGACAATTGTTCCCAAACAGAGTAATATGAAAACTACACTAGTACATAAGATATTATTATAAAAAATACAAACCAGTAGTAGTAGTAATTGCAGTTTAACTACACTGTGTGTGATACCAAAGATCATTAGCATCGCCTTCATCCTTTATCCAGGCTTGGGACTGGCACAGCCTGAGTTCTTGCAGAGGTGTAGTTAATACAAATCACTTTTCGAGTCCAGTTTATATAAAGGAAGTAGTTCCACCAGAAAACACTATGAATTCTTAAATAGGTCATCAGAATAGTTAGTCTATCACTGCAAATAAATATCAGGACACACAGCCAGAGCACACTCTTTTGTGTATAAGTAAGAAATTATTTGGTGTAGAGGAAAGGCACCAAGTTTCAACAATATTTCATTAAATTAAACCATAAAATAAAGAATCAAGCAGTATTTAACAGTCTAAGATGTACTTAAAAGCTGCCAGTAGTCAGATGCCTACCTTTGGCGACGCTATTTTTAGGTAGACGAGAATTGGAGCAAGAGAAGTTTTTGTGAGCTGAGAAGGATGATTAATTGTATCACAATCTAAGACAACGAGTTGTAAGGAACGAGCGAGCTCAAAGATCCGCTCAATCTCAGCCTGTACCTCCACTGAAAACAACAAAGTAACAGAAAAACAAATCAGAAACATTCCAATCGTCAGTTGCTCCTTAACAACGCCGTGTCATAACACACAACATAATCAGCGTCGCCCTCTTCCTCTATACTGGCTTGGGACTGGCACTACAGGAGTCCCATTCCAATGTGCAATACCTATACCTATATGGCTCCATTCACATTAATACTCAAAAGAACATATAGTTCTATGGTTGCTGTAGGCTTTGTTATAAAGTGCAATAACCTTCTAAATCTGATATCATCTGATGACTTCTATAGCACCGTTATCATCAGACAGCAGTTGATGATACATATATTTCATGTTTAATATTTACTAGCCCTAAAGCCCAGATTTGCCTTGGATCGACTTTTGAACTCAGCAGATGCACTGCTTCGGCCGTGAAATTCACCCTGATCGCAAGTGTTCCATTTGGTGAGCACTGTGCACTTCGAGTGAAACCGTGATTATATAATTAACACGTATGATTCGCAAATTAAAATTAGCACAGCCCTCATAAATTATGATGCAAATGGCGGTTGTTATTATATCGAATGTTGAGAAATGTACAATTTGAAACTAAGAATGTCCAAATATCTGAATTTAAAGCATACTATGTGCTGAAAATAGAAAAATTCACCTAGAAATTCACATAAGAATGCTTTGTAAAAATTGTCATAGTTCAGAACATCCCCTTTGTGAGCCTTTCTTAGACAAATTATAAACTTTGTAGTTTAGATTCAAACTGACAGACTGCAGTATGATTATAAGTCATAGTATGAACAAATGACTACAAGTTATTAGAGGAACCAAATTTAACTCTATGGCAGCCATGCAAGGTGTCCTACTCCTCATTTCACCAATGCCACCTAGCAATTGGAAAGGTTTAGTTGACCTTTTGGAGGGTAATGGGGATCTTCTGTTCTCTGTGCTAAACCCCATTCCATCAAGCAAGAATTTGGTCAAAAACACTGAAACACTAAAAAACAGTTGAAATCCAACAAGTCAAGCAAAACTCTAAAGTAATAACAATGGGAAGAAACAAATGATCAATTTTCACATTCATCCGCGTTTTATTCCAACAACGTAGCCGCGAATGTGTATTACTCAACATTCTGCTGATCTCATTAGACACATAACGTAGTTGGTTGCACATGTTTTAACATGTTTTAGTTTAAATCAACAAGAGTGAACGAAGACACACTCATCCCGACACGTAGTCATCATCTCGTTAAGTGCTCATCCTTGTAATCCTATCAGTGTCGGTCTGCACCACTCATCACAGCAGCAGCAGCAGCAGTAGCAGCAACAGCAGCTGTGGAAGCAAGGACCCTGACTATGTCCTGCAGACAGCTTCTTAGCACCATCCATTAGTCTTAGGGAGGAGCGGCACTATATTCATATGCAGACATATACACTCATCCTTCAGTCATCATACACAGCATGGACAGACTTTGCTATTGATTGTGAGGGCAGACATTCTTGTCCATTGAACAATGGGGCACTGTTGTTAACCATGTAACAGCACCAATTCCATTGATAGGAATCTTTTGGGACAACAGAACTTACCCAGTTGTTATGCATTCCCAGAGATATGATAATCATCAGCCAAACTGAAGATATAGGGGTACAACATTATGCACTCTGAGACTAAAATGTCTCTTTAGCTAAGGTCTAAGAGTTACTATTCTGTTACTAGGCTCAGAGTACCTTTGAGGAGTCTCCTCAGAAAAGGTTCCTCATAAACATGCAAGTGCTATAAAGAATACACCAATAATTCTGTTCCTTCTGATTATGTACAATCAAATGGAAAATAAAGACTGCACTAAACTAAAACAATGACATGTAATATACCTGTCATAAAATAAACACACAATAATGAGAGTAGACAAAATATGACCCAAAAGGTCACCAAACGTACCGATACATGATGAACGGCTGTTGGTGCGTTCCATGATTGCCCTCTTGCTAGGGTTGTTGAGCAGCGAACGTTTGGCCAATGAGATGTCTGCAGTAACTCGAGTTATCGTGATTCTGGCGCAGGTAAACAAGATGGACAACGCTTACAAGAAATCTTATAATAAACTGAAATACCGATAGCTAGGTAATTGAAAGGAATCCATCTCAAATGCAGCAAAATATAACTGGTTAAAATATCTGTCTTTCTAGCAGTCATTAATTATCATCAACTGAAATTAGATATTGCCCTTCTTACAATTTAGCTCAGAAGTGCACACATGCCTCGACGGCGCAACTGTAGCAGAAACGCAGACCAATTGGGCACGAAGGACTTGCTCAAGGTCCCTACAAAGTGTCGCCTTGGACGAGGGTAGAACCCGCACACTCGGCGCACACTGAGCATTGTGGGACGACTGCTCTAACCAATCGGCCATCATGCCACACAATCAGGCAGCAGTAATTAATAAAAAATCTGAAAAATCAACATCAAAACCATTCAAAAATTTCATGAAATACAGAGTAGAAATGTCCGAACAAGTTAAGAGATCAATTATGACTCATATGCAGTGTCCCAAAAGGCACTCAATGCTATACCAGTCAAACAAAGGTAGCACATGTAATAATACGCAAATGTAGAACATTTCAATTCTACCGGCTCTGTTGATGGGTTGAACACTTTAACAACAAGCCACATTGGTTTTTCAGTCACTTTAGCACACAATCTAATCATTAAAGTGTTCAATCAAGTGAGACAATTGTTTATCAAACAACCATAAGAAGAATGGCAACTGATTGTTTCCAGAGATAAATCATCAGAAACAATTCCGTGAAACATACTTAAAACAAATGCAAAATATCAGATCAACTTACAGAAACCAATAATCACAAATTTATAATTTAGACCGGTCAGTAGATGATGAATAAGTCTTACGAAGTCCGCTGGTTACTTACCGTCCTTCAAACCTGTGCTTGAGGAAGTCGAACAGTGCCTTCTGCATCATGTCAGTCACTTCGTAGCCCTTGAGGGAAGGTCCGATAAGCACCAGTGGTCTCATGGAAGGCACCACTTCGTAGGGAGGCACAGACTCCAGCTAGATTTTTCCACAATAAACTCATTGTATTATGGAATGGTTATACATATTTGCATATCACCTCTCCCAGTATAATCTGGAAAAGCCTCGTGGCAATAGAAATGTCTTAAGAATACGGGTAAGAATATCAATCATGGTGACTGTAACACAAATGCTGAATTTCCTTGATTAAGAATTTTGGCAGGAATGTGAGAGAGCAAAACTGTGTAAAGATATAATTGCTGCACTGTGAGACATCAATGCCACTTGTTCTGCAGTCAAATGAGCGCATTGAACAAAAGTGAACTGTCAGTGAGAAGAGCAGATGGTTGGCCAAACAGAGGAAGGGCCATCCACCATCATATGCTGAGGCCAAGAAGTTAACAGGGTTAGCTTTTCTGCCTTTCATCCTCCCCTTCTTCAAGATAGAGTCATATCATGAACAGAGCAGAAAATGACCAAATGCCAGACACATGACTTAAGATAGAGTAGGAGATCGCAATAGAATTAAGCCACATTGTTAAAATGTCAAGTTACAAAGATGAATAGAAATAATAGTATTATAATTGTAATATACTACAATAGTATTAATTAGAATATAAAAGTAGGTCCAGCATATTTATATGCACAATTCTTCTTCAACACAACAATTACTATTATATTATTATGCTAATTATTAGGTCCAGGATTTTTACGTAAAAAAATTTTCTGCTGCAATTATTTAGAAATTACGCAGGATTCCACGGCGCATTGCAAATTAAAATAATGACAAGATGCTAACACTATGCACCTACTTTTAAGTTAAAAAATTGTTAAGAATTTTGTCTGGCTTGTCATGGGAAGCAACAAGAGGTCACTCCTCTTAGCTGAGGTCACATGTAACAATATTTAATCTGTACACCATTGATAAACACGTATGAAGCAAGAAAATCATAAAATAAATTCAGAATCGATAATCAAAATGATCGTCATCCAAGTATACAGCATGAGTGTTCATTAAATATGCTCTTTCAACAAATTATCAATTATCTTATATCAAATTATCCCATTTGGAAGTCGCAAAAATGAAACCGTAAATCGTAAAGTGATGCACAGCTATCAAGTCTCACCTTCTTGAAAAACGGTTTACGTTTTTCTTTGGCAGGCAATGTAAACCCGGATCTAGTGTTACGAGTGTTTCCAATGCTGTCACTGTCCTCACCAGCATTATTCTCCATTCCATTCAAGTCTATTTCTAGGTGAAAAACGAAGACATTTTCTAATAATTAATCACATGCATTGTTTACTTGTTGATCGTATAAGCCCAAGATTCAAGTAACATGATATCTTCTTAAATATTTTCTCCACTGCATATAAAATGTAGCCAATAGACTAAGCCATTCATCTCGTCTGGTGGCTATAAAACATCTTCGTGCTTCAGACTGAATACCACCCAGCATGAACTACACTCGCCTCATCCGACCACTTCACTTCAGCATGTACCTTGTGAGCTCTGAACGTATGATCAGAATCCAACTGCACTTCATGCAGGCCTTAAGTTCTTCAATATTATCGAACACAGAACTAGAAAGGCAGAAATATATAATGTCTAGGCTTTTAACGTCAACTTCTTCAGTTTAGGTTGTTCTGTAAGTAGTACATAGTCCCCAATCAACCACATACCACTGAAACAACCAACAACATACCATTGCAGCAATCAACCACATACCACTACTACAACCAACCACATACCACTACTACAACCAACCTCATACCACTACTACAACCAACCCCATACCACTACTACGACCAACCACATACCACTACTACAACCAACTACATACCATTACTACAACCAACCCCCTTCCACTACTACAACCAACCACATACCACTACTACAGCCAACCCCATACCACTACTACAGCCAACCACATACTACTACTACAAACAACCACATACCACTACTACAACCAACCACATACCGCTATTACAACCAACCACATACCACTACTACAGCCAACCACACACCAAGCATAAAAAACACCTTAGCACATACAATAAACAAGAGACATACCAGTAATGAGTTTAATACTTGAAACTCAATTACTTAAAACATCTCATATGAATGAACAGATTCTGAAACAGACATTCTAATTATTTTTTATTAAAACAATGAAATTTTCCAATTAAATGTATTTCCATTCTTTTGAACTTCAGTGTTCTTTTAGCATTTGAAGTCAGTATAATCCAAACATTTCTAAAGCACTACTCTAAAGCCAATAGCAAGGTACTAGCTTATGCATAAGTGCTGCATCATGTCAGGTGGGTCGTCCAAAGTTTAAGCTTCTGATCCCTCACATGTGAAGTAACAACTTTGAGCCAAATTGGAATACATATATTACATATTTGTACAACTACATACAGCTCCTAAAGAGGTCACAGAGGTATCAGGAAACTTATTCGTAGTTGCAACTTAAATCATATCTTGATTCGGGTCTTTAAACCTTTTAGCATGTACAGTCTTTTAGTTAACTCTCTGGAATTTTTATGCAAAACTTTTTCAGATGTTGCTGTTATAATAAATTAATTATGATAATACAACTCTTCTGGAAATAATCCTAAAAGATTTTACATTTTGTGGTACCATTTAGGTGACCCAAACAAATTTAAGAGGACCTGACCCACAACCAGAATTAACTCCGGCTCCCCAATAAAGAGATTAATTATCACCATAACCTCATTGAACAAATGTCAAGACTAATTTTTTTCTTTCTTCCAAAGACAAACAACTGTTTACCAGGTGTTGGTGGGGTCGAACCACGAGAATTTGATGATTTTGAATTCAACAAGTTGTCTATGTTCGAAGATGAGCTTGTTTTGCTAGAAAAGAAGATAACAAAGAAAACATAATGAAACATGACAATGATGTATGTAAAAGACCATTGAATGTGCTAATTAAACAAGACCTTGGCTGGGCCCGTCTGGGTCATGGAGAGAAATATTTTCCGCTGTAATTCATAATTGCATTCTGATAGTGATAAAAGTTAAAAACATGTTTAAACTTAAAAACTAAAAAGAGAAAATTACAGAGGAAAGCATAGACTAGGACAGATTAATTACTGAAACACAGTTAAAAATAAACAGTTTTTGACCTGATAAAATATAAAGACTTTACAGATACTAAGGCTAGTTTTTGGCATCTGGTCAGAATTCATGGAGGTGTTCAGCTGAGGAGACAGCGTGATTACAAATTGGAAAGGGATTATAATGGCAAACACCGGCAATATAATGGTTCAGGTCAGGTTTTGGATAGGATACTTTGATGAGTCTTGTGTTCAGTCTGGAAAGAAAAAACCTCTTTTGATGGGAGCACTTCTGGGAATCTATTCCACAGAGCTAGCAAAAATTACGCAGATTATGGGAAAAGAAGTGACTACAGACCAAAAGATAAAAAGGAACATGAATGAACAGTATACCTATGTAGGACCCAGTTTGTAGTGGATGTTGAAAAACCTTAAACCAATAAATGGATTACCTCCTATTGAAAAGTTATGCATGAATTACTACTGATCTTAACAGTAATATGAAAAATGAAAAGTTAGAGGTGAGCTTACTTGGCATATGCTTTGCTATACTTGGCTTGTGACTGCATGAGCTTATAGCTCTCCAGCCTAGCTGGACTAGGAATGAATCCGACATCACAGCCCTCTTTCACCAATCTCCCAATCCACCAATCATTGTTGTATTTCTAGGGTAGAACAAATTCGAAATATATCATGCCAGAAACCTTTTAACCACATTCATTTTTACAGCTGCAAAGCGGGAAGGGAGCATAGCCGGAAAACAGAAGAAAAATACAAATTAGCTGACATCATCCGTTGTCAAAAGAATGTGACTAATTTTGCCCCTGAATTGCAGAAAAGTGGCTAAGTTAAAAAGAAACAATTTCTGAAGACTGATTGAAAGACATGCCTCAAGCAAGACCATAGATTATGATAACATTTTGTATACTTAGCTAAACTGTAACCAAGCCATAGTAAGCTGATTTGCTGTTGCTAATGCTGATTCTAGATTACCCTGCTTGATGATAGAAGTACCTGTGGGCAAGCAAATGGCCCAATTACCAATTGTACACATTAACTTAGCATGGTAACTGGCCTATTACATTAATCCTCACCAGAGTAAAGTTCCAACGTTCCAAAGAGGGGGTCAATCAATCAATCAATCAATCAATCAATCAACCAACCAATCAATCAATCACTCAATCAACCAACCAACCAACCAATCAATCAATCAATCGAAAAAGACTTTATATAGTGCTCCTGAAAACATCTACTGAGAGGTACTCCCAGCCCAACCATACTGAAAAGGGAATGTGCTCACTGAATACATAATCTATACGCCAACAACCAGTAATAGACAAATCCAAGTCCTCAAGCACAGGACCTGCACCATAAGTTATACAGTCCAGCTCATATCAGAACCAAATAAAACTGTTTGGGAACAGGGAGATATGCATGAGCAAACTATGGCCAATCAAGCGAATTACTGGCCCTGTGTCCAGGACATCATCATTATTCGTCCTATACAGTGTCAGTGCTCTAAGAGGAGTCAACATAGGCATTGGACCTAAACTACTTGATAAACTACTATAGGATAAAATAAATGTTGACAATTTATTGTAGAAGTTATGGAGAAATGGAATCAAGAAATAAAAATTGGCAGGTTTAGCATGATGATATTACGCACAATTACGCAAGAGATTCTGCATAAAACAAACGCATCATATAAGATTATTGTCATCACAGTGTAGAAAAATAGACGATGATTAACTAATGGTTCTATTCAGTTTTCAGAAACTAGTCGATGATTCATCTGATACATAGAAATCCTCTGAGTACTTGGCTCTTACAGCTGAGCACATGGAGGACATGGAGAGTATAATGCATTAAATAATTATGTGAGGCCTGGATAACAAACATAATGTGATGGGACAAAGAAGTAGGACTGGAAAGTTATATCAAACCCGTAGCCAAACAAAAAACCGTTTTTAATACATGAGAGAAAGTAATGCGACTAGTGAATGGTGTTTTCCATTTGCATTCTAGAATGCTAAGCACATGTATTCAAGATATAGTGATGAGCAATGACTACAGACAGTGCATTTGTAGCTTTCCTACGACCCACCTCTTTTATGTGCAGGAAGTCTTTGGCTGCAAATGATACGACGCAGCCACGAACAGGAGGTGGATCGTCTTCAAGTGACCCATCATAAGCAACATTTGTTCTCACAGCAAATGCCACCTGCTTCAGCTGCACACAAAGTAACAGACAATCATACAAAAGATGCCCAGTGATTGAATTGTTGGGGGGGATTGGATTTGGAGGGTTCAACCCCACCAGTTCATTTTTCAACCCTGTCAGTTTATTCTCAAAAATGACCTTTGGGGTCAAACAAACCCGCCCATAGGTACTTTTGGTGGCTTAATGTCTCTAAACACAGCTAAGAATCGAGTTCGCGCACTAAAAACCCACAGTTACCCTCTATAGTTTTGCCCATACTCATTTATTTTATCCTATAGTACTTTATCAAGTAGTTTAGATCAAAATTTAGGTTTCAGCTATGCATAAATTCAGGTCTGGGCATGCGAATATTTTCTAACCCGGTCCCCCAGTTCAAATTTGACAATTCAAACCTTGAATATGCCTAAAAAGTAGTTTAACTTTAAAATTCTAATTACAGTCAAAAAAAATTATTTGCTGTACAGTGCAATCTATTCCTCAAATGAAGTCATTAAAAAGTGACGTGAATGAGTTGAATCCTTAAAAGTAAAGAGACAACAATGTAAGGGACATCAGACAGAAAGAAAATTAAATAATATAATAACAGACAGTATATCAATAAATAAAGTTACATACATAAAATAAAACAAGGTAAAATTGTGAAGAAAACTAGAAATAAACCAAAAAGTCATCCAATGGAAAGAAACTATCAGATTTTGTGTACCAGAAATAACTCAATAAGTCCTGCCTCTACATAACAATTCTGTGGACCAAATACATCACCCACTATGATAGACTTTCAGCTGCACAGAATGTAATGCAGGGATATTTCTAAGACAATGCAAACTGCCTCATAATCATAGTAGGCTCTACTAAAAAATTATTATTATGTTCATTATAGCATATAATGAACACCATAAAACAAAGGACAAAGTAAACAAATGCTGAAACAGACATCTGTAATCTGGTAAATGCAATCCACTCCAATCATAGTATCTCAACATTACATTACCAGTGTCATAATGTAAAAGCAACAATCTTGGTGAATCCTGCGAGCTTCTGGTTAACCCCAGAAAAAGTGAACTAATGAGTAATGAAGCACAAGATAAAGGCATATATGGGACATACAATACGAAAAGATAATTCTTCAGCAACATGTCAAGGTCAGCATAGACTAGAAAAGACTTCCAAGAACCATCACTTCCTCTAGGATTCTTAGGATTCCAACTGTGTCTCTTCTTCCTCTTTCATTCTAGACTCCTATCCTCTACTCCCAGTGTCATCCCCAGCAAGATGATTAGCCAACAATCTGCCACTGAGAAATGTACATGCACAGAGACATCATCAACAATGTATGACAGAATCAACACTGCTAGCAAAAAAATTGCGTGGAAAACTTGTGGTGGATCCCTTCCTGTTGGACATGGTAGCAGGTAGAGACACCATGGTCCATTGGATCAGGGTGTTTTATTTAGATTTATAGTGAAGACAAGACTTTTTAGAGTTTGAAGTGAGGTTGCGTCACAGCCGCTGTAACCAATTTACCCCTCCATGCTGAATAGATGCCCTGCCCAGATGAATTGACCAACCAACTTGGGCATCTCAAGAACAGACAAGCCAGCAGGTACAATACAAAATCATCATAAAGTGGTATATTTAAATCCTTATTCATATAGATTGCATTCAACAGCCTCATAGTAGTTACCTGTCTATGCAAATTAGGTGGAGTCCTGTGTTGCTTAGGATCAGAGATCATGGCATCTGGAGCATGCATAGAAACCTTGAGATGATGCTGCATTTAAATGTGTATGAAATGATATTTTGTGCTCACCCTTGCTCGGTCGAGTAGAGCCAAGGCTTGACGCTCAGCTTCCCTGTGCATTGCTTCATTGTCTTCATCCAGCGACAAATCCGAGGAGTGTTGGCTGTAATTGGAGTCAGCAGAGCCCTACAACACCAAAGCATTCATCGTCCAACAAACACAGAAGAAGACAATCTAAGAGCATTGTAACATTGTAATCTATTGTAACATTGTAATCTACAGTAACATCATAATCTATTGTAACATTGTAATCTATTGTAACATTGTAATCTGTTGTAACATTGTAATCTATTGTAACATCATAATCTATTGTAACATTGTAATCTACTGTAACACTATAATCTACTGTAACATTGTAATCTATTGTAACATTATAATCTATTGTAACATTGTAATCTAATGTAACATTGTAATCTAATGTAACATTATAATCTATTGTAACATTGTAATCTATTGTACCATTGCAATCTATTGTAACATTGTAATCTATTGCAACATTGTAATCTATTGTAACATTGTAATCCACTGTAACATTGTAATCTATAGTAACATTGTAATCTATACTAACATTGTAATCTATTTGCTTGTGTGCTATATTGGTTCGGAGCTAATCAATAAAATGGTTGATTATGGTTATGGTTATTGTAAATCTACAAATAAATGATCTGAAGATTGCATTATCACCAGTAGTGATTGTAGTAAAGTGAGTGAATATCTTACATGCTACCAACAACAATGGTCCTAACCAATTAACAACAATTGTGTACTAAAGTGCAATGCAGATCATCACTAAAGCATAAACAATAGTATGTCAGAATGCTCAGAATCAAACTATTGGCTTAAAAGAATGCAACAGAACCTGAATACCAGATGCAGAGATTTGCATATCATATTCCAAGCAGAATAGACAAATATAGGAGTCATTAACAAAGGTTCTGTAAAATACATCACATCATCACATGTCTCAGCAGTCATCAATTGATGTCTTGATAATAGCTACTTAAGGTGGGGTTGCAAAAGGTCTCATACCTGCTTACTTTTTTTTGGTATCCACAGAAGATCAATTAATAAACCATAGAAGAGTAATATTTAATTATAATCTCAGAACATGTCACAACTTAGGACCAGAGGCCAGGAACTTGAGTTATAGCAATCCTTCTGTAAACTCTTTAAACCTGACCTTATTAGCCTCAGTGAGTTTCAGGCTGAGCTTATATACCTCAGTGGGTTTCAGGCTGAACCTATCTGCCTGAATGAGTTTCAAGCTAAGCTTATCTGCTTCAATGAATTTCAGGCTGAGCCTATCTGCCTGAATGAGTTTCAGGCTGAGCCTATCTGCCTGAATGAGTTTCAGGCTGAGCATATCTGCCTGAATGAGTTTCAGGCTGAGCCTATCTGCCTCAATGAGTTTCAGGCTGAGCCTATCTGCCTCAATGAGTTTCAGGCTGAGCCTATCTGCCTCAATGAGTTTCAGGCTGAGCCTATCTGCCTCAATGAGTTTCAGGCTAAGCACCAGTGAATAAACTGATTCCAGTGACCCAGCTTTATGTTGATGCTGCATAAATCTTGAACGAATAATTCTGATTTGCACGGGCGGAAACAGCTTTGTAATTAAAACAATAATGAATATAATTTAAAAAGCATCCTGACTGTGACATGAGTGTTAATTATTTACAGTCAGGCTGTCTACAGCCAATCCATCAGAATAAAAGCAGAGCATAAGCAATAATAGCAACACAGGTGCTTCAGCCTTGAGAATTGCAAGGGAGGTGTTGCACCACTCAAGCAAGGTCACTAATGGCAGACAAAAGAAAGATTCGATTTGGTCTTCGAACAAGAACCATGTGAATACAAGTTAATACAAGGTTTACAGGCATAGCAACATCCAACAGAGGCTTTGGATCTTAAATAGCAACCATTCCATGCACACAACCTAAGCTAATGTTGTTTTTCAAAGAGAAATCCTGGCAATCAATCAACAAGACTTTCTGCAAATTCCTGACAACTTTTCTCAAAAGCCACCTGTCACCAAGACCAGTCAGCCGTTGAACCATGCAAGCCAAGATATCAGCATTGACCATCCACACCAGTCATTTCTTATTCATGGCCGATTGTTCTGCGCATGCATCATGTACTGGTGCCAGGCAGTGGTTGCTGCTGCTGCTGCCAATAGTCAGGCATACGTCTGCTCTTATATGTCAGCATTTGGATGTGTACAGTTGTATCCCCCTTGCAGTCCCATTGCCCATGTCAGCATAAGCCTATACTGACTCTTTAAAGTGGCTCCCACATTGCCAGTATAACCTTTGAATAAGCCTCGTTATCAATATCAGCATCAGAAAATCCCACAGGATAATGGTGTCACCAGTTACAAGCACAACGTAATCTAAGCATATTTGACGGTGATGTTCATTTTTTTATACTGCACCGTTAAAGGTCAAGGTCTTAAGACAGTGCCTCATAACTGTCCACTTCATCATGTCATAATACACACGTGACCAGCGCTGTCCGCCATCAACGTCATTGCTTACATAAAATATCATCAGAATCATATTGTGTCAGACCAACAGCAACGGTATTGACACTGGAAGTAGCAAACTGTCACTCATAATTATATGCAAGTGCCTACATATTAAAGTATATACTGTATATATATATATATATATATATATATATATATATATATATATATATATATATATATATACCACATGCATACATGCATGACTGCATGTGTGTGTATTACGTATTTATAAATGTATATATGTAGAGCATAGTATCGTATCTGAGAATTTATAAATCGTGCTTCTTACAGTAATAGCTATTCAGAAGCGGTCTCAGCATGGCAGCTCCAAGGAATAAGAGTCTTCAGGCAACATAGGGATGAGTGTGGGACCTCAACAAAATCTTATTCACGATTGCATGGAGTAGATAATTCCAAATAGAAAAGCCCACGAAAGACACCTTTGTATATGTCTACATGTATGTTTATTTATTTATAACTAAATATGCAATCTGAACTCATTGGTAAACTGCTACACCAATTGAAGAGTCAAAAAGAAATATCTTCAAAGCCCCAGAATCGATTTCTTGCAGCAGCAATATTGTGGAGATGTCACTATCCAAGATGGCGACCAGTATAGCTACCAACACACAAAAATATGTAAATCTAGGGGAATAAATATTTATTTCTTGGAAATTAATTGCCTACCATAGCTGTATACTCTTTCCATAACAGCGACCAACCATCAATCATTCCGTGAGGCTACTGATTGCCACATCAGTGGTGATGTACAAGTAACAGACAAAGTGTGCAACAACCAATGTTGCATCACTGGCAAGTATCAAAGGTCCAACTCACAGTAGTAACCAAGTTTATACTAGTTGAATTCCTAGATTTTTTAATTAGTTCATTAGCCTCGTTAGATGATGGGTTAATCTCATGGACATTGATGTCACTGACTTTGGGTTTCTCTGGCCAATCGATTAGGCTTCTCCAGTAGATCATGATTTGTGACTATGGTTTATTTGAAGTAAACGTTGATCGATGACAGTACAGCAATACGATTACAGCTCTGCAGAAGTCATTTAGATTAAGTTAGTAGACTCAGCATTTGCTCATTTTGCTGCTATTTGATTTAATTATAAAAATTTCGTTTATTGTTCTAACTAACAACAACGCAGAAGGCGTCCAATACGCTATACATGTAAATTTAATTTAACCAACACCACCGGTATGAGATTCAAACCCTATTCTTCAGTTCTGCATCCCAGTGTGTCATCCATTACTCTATAGACCATTGGCTCATTAATAGCACAAGATTTTATTCTGGTGACCATTAGCAACAAACCCAGACCACTATCTTGAATCACTTGAATATTAACAATAACAAACAGTTGCTTACAATTACAGTTTGTAATGAAAAGTTTGGACAGTGCTCAGCAAGCAGAGAATTATATGCTGGGATGCAGTGGCAAAGCGACCACTGAGCAGGCATGACGAGTCTGGTAGAATGTGGACTATCTGGAGCAGCGTGATCTATATACTATCAGCCGAAGGAATGCTAGCCAGGAAGAAGCCAGCTGTAAGCAATCTTTCTCTTCCTTGTAGTACAGACTAGGAACTCGGGACTTATCACAGGTCAATGAATCACAGACAAGAGTCTAGGTTTGGTATTAGGCCTACAAGCTGTCAATGAAGGCTTATATGCACCATTTTTTGTCTGCAGATAAACTTGTTGTTCTTAAAAAATGGTAACATCATTTAGGTAGGGAAGGAGCACCTTTCTAATAGGTGCACCTTGGTGATGTTTTTAAATTGTGCTAAGGGTGCCAATTTGCCTTCAAATCTCCAGTTCACTGAGATAACGAATTTACATAAACAAGTACCTACCCATACTGTGTGGGTAGGTACCTCCTATAGATCTTTCAGAAGCACTCCCAGCATGAGGTACTGAAAAGAAAAGGAAAGTTTAGGAGATAAAGAGGCAGAGGATGGTAGAGCGTAGAGAAGGGGACAAGGACCTATAGGGGCCAACAGCATATTTGCAAAGGACCTAGATTTAGCCATTGTGATCCTCAAATGTGGAACAGAGTTTCTGCAGTTCAGAGGATCTGAGGATCTGAGGATACAGAGGATGCAGAGGATGCAGTGACATGGCAGAGAAGGGATGCAAATTTGGTGACAAAGTTATTTTACTTTTAGAGCACGACCCAGTTGAGAATTGAACATGATGATGAGAAGTTTAAATTGGATGTACACAGAGAGAGGTAGCCAAAAGAAGATGTTTAGCCATAAATGTAGAAATGTGAGAGGCAGGTGAGCTGTGAGTCTTGCAGCAGCGTTCAGCACAGCATGAACAGGAGAAAAACGAACCTTAAGTCAGCCAACAAGAAGAGAATTGCAATAGACAATGCAAGAACAGACAATGGCATGAACAATTGAGGTAAAGGTAGGGACTTAAACAGATCTGTGATCAGCTCTAAGAAGCTTAAGTTGGAAGTAACAAGAAGAGATTAACTTGGAAATGTGCTCAGTGAAGGTGAGAGTGTATCTAGGGTGACACCTAAGCAACAAACATCAGAGGAAATTGCAAAATGAGGAAACTTTCTAGAGAGGATGTATAGTCAAGTTTGAGAAGTTGCTGTGGAGTATCAAACCAAATAAATTGGGTTTTGAAGGAATTTCAAGACAGGTGTTTGAGGACATCCATAGATGGAGATCTTTGGAAGCAGCTGAGCAGAGGGCTTTTGCTGAATGAAAATTACAACTATGCAGAGTGAAAGAGGTCATTGGCCAATCTCAAAGCAAATGAGATTTCACATGAAACAAGAGAACTTTCTCTCAAGAATTGCCAATTTACAAATTTTGAAGTTGAGACTGAGTCTGTGAATAGCGTGTCCGACACTGCCCATTGTCAAGAGTCAGGAAGTTGTTTCCAACTGAACGCATATGATCTGCAACAACTTTCCATCACTACTGCAAAAGAGATGAAGCCTTCATTGGAAGAACCTTTGGAAGTCCATTTTCGGTTTATTGATATATCCCCCCAAAATTTTTTTAAATCTACAGATATAATATATCTGTAGACTTTAAAAAAAATTTCGGGTATATATCAATAAACCGAAAATGGACTTCCAAAGGTTCTTCCGATGAATGTTTAAGATACAATTTGCCAATATCAGATGACTGAAGCAGTGTCATGGTTCTCTACTCCACCCATATATTCACATTCAAAGAGTTCAGAGCAGGTCCACATTGTGCCACTGGTGGTAATTGATGGACTCCCATATGGATACAACATGGGCTCAACAAATATGACTTTAGCAATCGAAACAATACCACTCTGGTTATACAGTACACAATGACGCCATTGCTGTCCAATCTGGGATGACGAAATTCTCTAAAGGAAGGAAAATTCTTCCTTTCACAGAGAACAGATAGACTGACAGATGAATGAAATGAAACCACATAACACTGCAATTATGCGTGGTGCGTCATAAAGGCTTTCACTCTGACTGAAAGCTGAAATACACAAATAAATATTTCACATGAAAAGCAAGACCTGCTCTCTGTGGCTTAGTCTCAAAATAAGCAATACACGCTCACGTATCCCGCCCGCGCTGCACGGCTACCGTGTGGCATCACGGGCAGCACAAGACAGACGCAGAAACACTGTTCTGCCAATTGGTCATGTGCATGCAACAAACAGTTTGAAACGTTTCTGGCCTGCTTTAAATGATTGGATTCCACATCTGAACAAAACAACCGCTGCCACTGGCCACATCCACGGGTATGGGCCGAGATCTTCCACATTCACCATTTCGCATTCATAAACAGGTCTACATTAGAAGATGAGATACAACAATACAATCAACACCAGCTACAGCATATTTTCAGTAGCTATGTCATCATTGACTATCGTCAACATGTATAGCTGCGAAGCCCTCTTACACATTAGCAAGTAGTAAGAACTTAACTACTGGTAGTTAGCCACTATATACAACATACGTTTATGCATTCCTAACTCCATATTGCCCTCTTAGACTGCTGCATTCTTTGATAGTGGGTTTTAGCTAGAAACTGAGGAAGGATCAAGACTAATGCAGGATCATGTATTTTCAGAAACATTGTCTCTTACACTTAGAGTCATCAACTGCCACAAATGACCCAACTTGCCAATTCGCTACCATTGTTTAAATCAGTGTTTCCCAAACTGTGTTCCGCAGAACCCTAGGGTTCCGTGAGGTGACGACATGGGTTCCGCGGAAAACTTTCAGAGTGAACAAATGAAGACTTTTTCCTTAACATCTGTGTATAACTTTACATGAAAGAGAATTCATATGTCATTGTCATCGATATTTGCATTGTTGTTAATCTAATCTAGGCTTAAACCTATAATTGTCTGCATTCTCAAGTGTTTGCACCTACAACATAATATGTTTGGTTTTGGACAGAGGTTCCGTCAAAATAATTTAATATCAAAAGGGTTCCACGGCCAAAAAAGATTGGGAAGCGCTGGCTTAAATCATTGGTCAAGACTCCTTAAATATTCTACTCTCTCTGATGAATGACTCACTCCATCTTGATCCCTCTGAGTCAGATTAACTGACCTTGCATAATAATTCCTTTAAAATAATGAATAAAGAAATAAAAAGAAATAAATTACAGTCACATGCAGATAAGGCATAGACAGAAGATGACCAGAAGATGGCAGCTAAGCAAATTATTACAATTTGTTGCAGAAGTTCAAGAAGATTTCAAGCTAAGTACTGCTAAATATAATATTTGAGAAGAAATTGGGAACTTACTTCCGTAAGCAGAATTATTAAGTCTTAGTAGTCTTTCCACAATGCAAAAGCCTTTATAAAAAACTAGTCTATTTTCACACATTAATTTTGTAAAATAGAGACATTTGACTCAAATATACACAGAACGATTTGATTAAAAAGACATATTGAGCTAATTTAACCTAGTTCTGAAACACTTACAAAAAGCTCCACTGTTCTTCGTAATGACATTAGTGAATGGCTCCTTTAGAGAAAAACCCCATTTCAAAGTCACAATTCCCTGAAGTAAGTGGTACCAGTCCTAGCCTTAATAACGAAGGACGGCAACATCCATCAATTGTGTCACGACAGAATGTTGCTAAATGAAACTACATGCACAAATACAGACTCAAATACATAATTACAACGTTAATGAAGACCTGAAATCATAATCTCTGAATTTTGAGAAGTGAGCGCTTCTCAAACGCTAAGCGCACAGCAACATCTTGTTGATGAATGCTGCAACGTGTCCAAGGGGATGTTGGACAGAGATACCAGCTGAAGAACAGTCTGTCTGTCAGAAGACCAGCAAAATAAGATAAGGTAGAGAAGCGGTTACAGAAGAGGCAAGACTTTAATCTGGGGTGGAATACCTGATGGGTGACTGAGACAAATTGGTGGCCAACAAGATTCAGGCGAGGAAAAACGCAATTTCAGGATTTCACGAGGGAGATTGTTAGAGTCGAGGTAATATAGTGATGAATCAGTGGTCAGTGGTCACTCCTTGAAACATAAGAAAACTCAATAATATTTTCCAACTTGAACAGCCTTGTCACCCTCCCCCCACAATACACATGATAGAAACCCACACACAGTGTCTCATATTCAGCTGTCAACCACAAATGGTTGGAACCGTGAAAAGAAAAAGCGATCCACAACAGCACAATAATCTGTCAGAATGACGGTGGCAACAGACATGAATGCAACTATTACTTTCAGCCTCAACAAAAGCTTCAAAAGAGACGGCATCACCACAAAACACACTCACACTGCAAGGAAATCGACCCAGTGATACAGATCAATAACTTTGGTAATCTGATGATCACTGGCTCGGTCAGTCAGTCAGTGGTCAATTCCGCTGCCGGTCAACGTCCGTTATTCTCTGCTCATAGAAAAGACTATGATGACCCATTGACCAGTCCCACGTTACTAGCGACCGATGACAAACCAAGCGATTATGGTCTGACCACCACCACCCCTCCCTCCGTGCAGCCTCTGACTGCCTCACTCTTATTTCATTACTCAGTGCCTATTGCAATTAGGGATGAAACAAAACTCGGTGCTCGGCATCACCCGGACTCAAAGAAACAATGGGTCAAAGTAATAATCCTTCTGATTTTCTCTTTTGAAAACGAGAATCAGATTTTTTATTTACAAACATACGACAATCGACGTAACTAAAAGTACAAATACTGTTAGTTTTATTTACAAAATGACAATCGACCTAACTACAAACATAAACATTAAACATTGCTATTGTTAGTGCCTGCAAGTTACTACTTCCTAGCAGGGATGTGGTCTCGAGACCGGAAAACCGGTGGTCTTGGTGTTGGTCTTGTTCTCAAATGCATTGGTCTTTGTCTTGGTCTCGGACTAGAACCGTACCGATTAATCGACTGGCCGATTAATCGGGCCGATTATAAAGATATCGGCGATATCGGATATCGGTAAGATAATCGGCGCCAATATAAAATAAATTTTTTTTACATTTTACAATATTATTTTTAGTCTTTGAGAGCAAAGTGATGGCAGCAACATCATTGGGTCTGTGAAGGACAACATTCCGTTCCCTTCCATAGCGTGGGGAACTCGGGCTTCTACTTCAGACCACCCAGTAAGCCATTGTGCTAGACTGCTAGTGCCGTGGGAAAGTGTCTACAGATGTTGTGCAGAGTGAGTCATAGTGCCTGCTAATTACCCTGGGCACAATCATGTCATTTTAGGCCAAATTGACAGGTCGTAAAAGTGGCCTGTCTGGGGAGGGAATGGCATCATTGGCATGTTAGAAGGAGGCGACCAGTTATATCTTTCAGATATATATATCTTTCCTCTCCTTCGTCATGCAAGGTCAACAGCGTGCGTCATGCAAGGTCAACAGCGTGCGGTGTGTCTAATCTATATTGCCTGCCTAGGATTAGTCCCCAACTACATGTATACATCTCCTACGGAGCAAGTGTTTTGCATGTATCCCAACAATAGGCAGTAGCAGTAGGTCTATCTTTTAGAATCGGACATCTTGGGATACACAACGAAATAATCGGTAAAATAATTGGCTAAATAATCGGGTATCGGCAAACGAATATTCGGCAATAATCGGCATCGGCATAATCGGCAAAAAGCGATATTGGTACAGCTCTATCTCGGACCATTGTCTTTGTCTCGGTCTTGGTCTCTAATGCGTCGGTCTTGGTCTTGAAGGAACGGTCTTGGGATTGGTTTCCGTCTTAAATTAGCGTTCAAGGTCATTTGCCGTATCAGTGCAATTTTTTCGATATTTGTCAGTTATTTTTTGATTAGAGACACTGGATTACGCGATTGTTATCAATTTATGGCGTGCTGACCAAATGCATTTGCAACGGAGCCAGCCATTTAAAAATTTGCTTTCACAAATTTCCAGGTTTTGAAACAATCAAATATTTATATTGTCAGTCACGTGTAGACACTGTTAACCTACAATTCCGAGGCCCGTTGAACAAGAAACATCATTCAAACGAAACTTTAATCTACTTGCTCAGATTTCTTTAAATATTTACCTATCATATACTGTAAGTAATTTATAGTGCGTTATTCTCATGTCGATGCCAAGGACCGGACCCGCAAAAGTTCAGAGTGGTCGGTAAAACTGTTTTCTGGATATTTTTAAGATTAGTCTTCTTTATAAATAAAATTAACGTTTTAAGCGTGCTATTCCCTTTTAGCATCTTGATAAATTGAATAGTTTATACAATAAAAGTATCGGTCTTGGTCTCGGACCACTCTTGGTCTTGGTCTTGGACCTCTTGGTCTTGGACCTCTCGGTCTTGGTCTTGACATTTTGGTTTTGTGCCCAACACTGCTTCCTAGTTTTAACTAGGGCAAAACTATATAATTCATTAAAGTTGTGCAAACTGCCAATCTAAACATCAAGAGAACTAGACTTTTTTGTAATGTTCAAAACTCGGACCCGGCCTTGGACTCGGCAAAATTTCAACTCGTAAAACTCGATACTCAGACTAGGCAAGAAATTCAAACTCGGTTCATCCCCACTGCTGCCAAGTTGCCAATATTCCTCCTCATCGCATAGTGCCATTAGCACCATAATGATAGCAAAACCATATGCTTCAAGACCTTCTCAGCATCCAGTAGCCACTGCTGTCTGTACTCATTATTCTCTCATTCAGTCCAGCAATTCCATTTAACCCCAAGATAAACCAACCGACACTGACCGAGTGCAAATAATTCTCAAAAAAAAAACATGAGCTGCAATGACTAAGATAACAAGCATCACATCAAAGCCAAAATCGAATTTGCTAAGTACAGTCCTACACATTTCAAACCCAGCCGTCCTATCTTTGATGATGTAATTTCTGAATAAACTAGATGCTTTTGAACTTGCAAAGAAAAGTTCCAAGAGATTTACCATTATTGATATTGCCCTTTGAGCCAACATTTCTGGTAAAAGATTTTAATCCCTCTCCACTTTGAAGCTATCAATTGAAATGAGATCTTAGAGCTAAGATTATGAGAAGCAAAACTTCAATCAACTTATCTGAGACTTCAAAGCTTATATTACAATGCAAGACTTCAATCAACATTATCTAAGATTTCAGAAATTATGAGACTGTACACGACTTAATTTTACATAAGACTTCAATCAAGATTTCAGAAATTATGAAACTGTACATGACTTAATTTTACAAAAGACTTCAATCAAGATTTCAGAAATTATGAAACTGTACACAACTTAATTTTACGAAAGACTTCAATCAACATTATCTGAGATATCAGAAATTATGAGGCTGTACACGACTTAATTTTACGAGCATCAGCAACAATTAATGCAAACAGTTTATCGTTGTACTTTCATAATCCTGTCTTAATAGAATGTGATAATGCTATGGCAATTCTAGTTTTAACTTGAATTCGTTTAACAATGAGTGCCTATTATTGCATAGAAAATATCCGACTACTAAGAATACGAATGACGGATGAAGAGACCTGTCTGACGAAACTGTTAGAACTATCAGAGAAACTTCCATCCGATCGCTTAGATCCACTGATGCTTCTGCTCTGCCATTTGTCAGGCTGCAACATAAAAGAGGATAAATTATTAGGAAACAAATTATTTACCTCTACCAGGAAGATAAAAGAAGATCAAATGAATGACTAGCAGAAATTCCTGCTCAATACTGACTGAATTATTATGAAAAAACATGAAAGGATGAAGATAAAAACCAGTCATGTATGTACTGCACCAAATTCACATTTGTGATGCTGTTCATAAGTGTTTCTCCAAATTAACTATTCAGAAGTATAATACAAAAAACAACTGAAATTTGATATCGCCCTTCTTCCAACATTTTTTGCTCAGAAGTGCACACATGCACTCAACGACGCAATTGCAGTTGTAGGCAGAGCAATTGCGCGTGAAGGACTTGCTCAAGGTCCCTACACAGTGACGCCTCGGGAGAGGGTCGAACCCGCTCACGCAACGCACACTGAGCGCTACGGGCCGACCGCTTTAACCAATCGGCCACTGTGCCACACTAAGAACTAGTGTTAGTTTTTCCCTTGTTAAGTAAAACCATATTCAGATAGAAAAAGAAGACTTCCCAGTAAATGACATTGGTTACAAGAGAGATCAGTAGGAAGACTGCAAGAGACACGTTATGCTACAGCAGAAAATATTTGGCCTAGCAGACACAATATACTTGGTGAGACAACAACAGAGCAAGAACCTTAAAGTACAAAGAAAACAATTTGCTAACTTCCTTAGCAGTGTATTTTCCCTTCACTTGGTTCTCTGTGCCCTACCCATCTGAGACTGATTAGAAATTTCATAATGTGGTAAATATGCTTGTGTTATCACAGTCGATTCTGGGCAGGTACTCGACTATCCACTACTCTCAGTACTCTGTCCAACACTCTGCAAGTGAGTCATTATATGGTCTAACTCAGAATTAGTTCAGCAGTCATTCAACCCTTATGCCAAAGACAACTTTCAAACCACCAATGCATATACAACAAGCAGGGTCAAAACTCTGTTAGTATGCTTAGCAAAAACTGGTCAACATGTTTAGTCAAGCATAAAGCAAAGACGAAAGCTGATTTACATAGGTCTGTAAAAGCCAATGCGATTTCTGAATGAGATGCACCAAGATTTATCCCAGGAAGTGGAGTAAGCATTTTCACCACTTCAACAATAATCAACAATCACATTTATGAAGCAAAGGCAATACAGTTATGAATTTTTTATCCAACAACTGAGAAAACTGAGCTTTAGTGGCTAAATTGATGAATTGTTATTCATCAAAGTGACTTCAAACACATAAATTACCAGTTTCACAGGATGTTCAAATACCTCAACTGTGATCAAACAATGCAACAGTCTACACACTTTCATGAATTAACACTGACGACGAGTGGCACTGATTTCCAAATCACTTTTAGTACACTCATCGTTGAGGTGCTTAGGACTAAATAAAGGCTATTTTATTTATTTATTCTGAAATTTGATATCACCCTTCTTCCAACACCTTTTGCTCAGAAGTGCATACACCTCGACACAATTGCAATTGTACTGCAGAGCAATTGTGTGTGAAGGACTTGCTTAAGGTCCCTACACAGTGACGCCTCGGACGAGGGTCGAGCGCTCTAACCAATCGTCCACTGTGCCACACAAAATTATGTGTTAATGTGTCATTTATAATTCATGAGGTATATTACTTGCAAACTGGTAAAGTAGTCCTCTATCACAAAGTCACACACTTACCAAAAACCAGATAGTGCCTCTGTACAAAACAGATAGCCAAGGTAGGTATTCTGACTGTCCACAATATTAGCCAGATCTATAATAGTTCCAGTCAAGAAATTGGTGCAAGAAGCCTATTAAGTGCACTTTCTCAGCCTACGGTAGATGCTCAATCTGATTATGCTGGTGTCAATAAGACTTCAAGACGCTTTCAAGAAGCAGAATGTATCCGCATTCTGTTAAATGTATTTAACAACGTTACATTAAAAGCCAAAACAACATCTTTCACATTCTACCATGATATGATGACCAGTCTCATCCATTTAGCACATCATTCATCATTGTTACTGCTAAGCAATACATTCAGAACTTCCATGAAATATCAAGAGAGTTCCATAGTGTAAAATAGGTTGCCTTCAGTGTGAAATAGGTTGCCTTTAGTGCAAAACATGTAGCCTTTAGTGCAAAATAGGTAGTCTTTAGTGGGAAATAGGTATCCTTTAGTGTGAAATAGGCATAATTAAGTGTGAAATAGGTATAATTTAGTGTGAAATAGGTATAATTTAGTGTGAAATAGGCTGCCTTTAGTGTGAAATAGGCATCCTTTAGTGTGAAATAAGCATCCTTTAGTGTGAAATAGGTAGACTTCAGTGTGAAATAGGTATAATTTAGTGTGAAATAGGCTGCCTTTAGTGAGAAATATGTATCCTTTAGTGCAAAATAGGTATAATTTAGTGTGATATAGGTATAATTTAGTGTGAAATAGGTAAAATTTAGTGTGAAATAGACTGCCTTTAATGTGAAATAGGTTGCCTTTAGGACATGAATTTCTTGGTCTTTTTCAGCCTTTGTTAGGTCACTATTTGAAAGACTTCGTTGTTAATTAACATAATCAAAAAAGCAATTCATCAGGTTCATTATCTATGTGGCAGGGTAGATACCTGTGACCTTGATAGTATTGCAGAATCAAAAGCAACCATTGAGAAATCGAGGCCAATGCTCAGCTGCCTTTCTCTAGCAATATTCCACCACCCACAGCATCCTTCCACTGCCGCAGACTCTTTGTCTCTTTGTCTGAGTGTCTGGAGAGATGTCTAATCTCCAGCTGGTTCTAGCACAGGTAAAGACACCCTGAAGACTGATTAGATAAACTCACCCACTCTTGTAAAAGAAAGCAACAAGCTACTTATTTTATCTACCAAACAAATGTACAGCCTTTAGCCAGTCCACTGCTCAAGCAGGTTCCATTTGTATGCATCTTGCAATAAGTATATATCATCATCAAAAGCCATGTGTAGTTTGTGAACCTTTTGTACCATTTGTCATGTGTTACAGATGAAGCTGTTGACTACAGGCAATACGATTTAGTGCACTGCCACTTTAGAGGCTACATTGCAAGCAGTGCTTAGCTACTATTGAGGAGCCCAAAATGTATTATGATAAAATAAACACGCTTTAATGGTAGGTAGATGTGGTCCTTGAAATGATGGATAATTATTGATAAAGCATTATCAGCCTCAGTTCCTGATGCCAGCCACTTGGAAGCGATGGGTACAAATAAACAATCTTGGTCATTTGTCAATTCCATTGCTCCCCTTAGTTCAAGTGATGTTATGTCTTCATTTAAATTACCTGTCCTACATAAAAAATGTCAATGTTTCACGTTTTTCTATAGCGACCGTATGTGGTCACAACCCTGCTCAGTTTTCTGAGATCCTTCACCACCGCTCGTCCATTCAAATGGACGTCACGCCATCAAAGGCTCCCGTGCAAGGACCATACTAACCCGAGATTTAAATCTCTTAAATAAGTCAACATCGGGGAGCCTTTCAAAGAGGCGCATGAGACGCGGCCTACGCTATTACCAAAGTAGCTAACTGGGCCAGTGCATAGTCTTGTTCTGGCTTTGTTTCATTTTCCTTTGTTTCATTTTCCTCAACTCTTGCATTAATACATTGCATGCGATTCTGTCAACTGGCATCGTCTCTGTATACATAACCAGACCAATGGAGTCTTCATTGAATGACTTTGTCTAGCAGAGATATGTGGATCCGATACCTAATGATTGTCTGATGTCATTCATTCTCATTTCCTGTAGTCCTGAATTCCCTGTGGCGATCTTCTGCAGCCAACTCATTTCTTCTGTAAGAATAATTATTTTCTCGTCTTGCTTTCGCATTGTCGAACACTCTGTACAGGAAAATCAGAACTTTGTATCATCATCTCATATACTTCATGCCTTAGGCTTCTCTTTGTAAATTCTCTGCTTCTCTGCAACCTGTCCATTTTACCAAATGCTTGTGAAGTGTATCCAATTCTCCTCTGCATGTCTTTTTCCTTGCTGCCATCTTTGGTTATTTGCTCTCCTACATGGACAAATTGTTCCACTTGCACAGTAGCCTCTTTCTTCTTGGATTCTGATAGTTATTTCCGCCGTCTCTTTGGTCTTTCAATCACCACGGTTCTGGTTCTCTCTGTGCTGATCATTAGGTCCAAGTCCTCTACTGGTCTCATCAATCTGTGTCTTAATATGATCCTGTAGCTCTGGTTCGCATCTAGTGTAGAGGCTAATGTCATCAACAAATTCGCTATCATTCACCAGCCTCCATTTAATTTGATTCCTGCCTCCATGTTGTTTAGGCCGAGTGATCTTAACTGCTTCTAATACCAGTCCGAACAGGAATAGGGAAAAGACGTCATTGAGTCATTATGTGTATCCAAATTTAGTAGTTGTTCGATGTGTTCCTTCCATCGTTCCTGTATGCCTTATTACTTACTTCTTGCACTATGGCTTTATTTTTCCGTGCAACTATTCTGCGAGAGGCACTATAAAAATCTACAGATATGATATGAGACACAAAAACCCCAAAACTCTACAAGATAATCCCACGTCTGAAATCACTTTGAAAGTCTTTTAGTGCACAAACTCTAAACTTGTATAATTTCGAACCTACAACGCACTACAAACCTCTCAATTCTCATAGTCTCATGAACTTGTCAGCTATTCACTATCCAGATCGACTCCATCTCTCCATCTTCATACTTTTCTATATCTCGCAATCGCAACTCCACATTTACAAAGCGCTACTCATACACAAGCACTGTGTCATGTCAGAAGGGTTGTCCAGACATGCCAGGTGAAGATTCCAGGGCAGTTGACCAGAGAGAGGAGGCACCTTTCTATTTCACATTCTGCAAAATCTCTTTAACCCATTTATTGTGAACCTCAAGTAAACTCGTCCATACGTTATGTATCTTTTTATTCACTGCACATCCAGTAAAAACTCATTCTAATGGCAAAATATAAAAATATTATAGTTTTACGATTGTAATGTTTAACAGCTTTCCATATTAATAATCAGGTCATTTCCTTAGTGGGTCGAATAAAAATAATACATAAAAAACTTAGCTCATACTCTAAATAGCTGGTTGTTTAAATCTGACCTGGTACCAGTACAAGGGCATTGGGTTGAAAGCATGGTTTATGTAAGGACTAATGCATCATTCATTGCTTGAAAGTGACAACATTTAGTTTGTCCAAATTTGTAGATAGTGATGATGATAGCAAAAAAATTCTAGTTCTAGTTACGTTATAGTGTCCGAAAAATACTGATGACAGTAAAGACCATCAAAAACCCTGTGCCATTTGTGTGATCAAGGGATGGGTCACAAGCGTGACCATTGCTATGACAAAATGCATCATTTATTGTTTGAAAATGATAATCAAAGGAAAGGGCTTATTTATTACTAAATATACTGACTTTATTGTTTCTCAGAGCAAAGGCTACTGGATTACTATAATTACAAATATCCATTGTACTTGAATAACTGTTATTTTTGAAGAATATCTAAAACTAATCACACATGAGTGAAAAAATTATTATTATTAAACGGATGATTTCTAGAGCGCCGTAACGCAGCCATGCCGCTACAAGGGCGCTTTACAAAAATACGGCCAGCAAAACTAACAAAGAAAACAAGACAACTACATCAGTTCCTCAGGGATATGCCTTCCTGAACAGGTGAGATTTGAGTCAAGCCCTAAAAATCTCAATCGATGGTGCAGAACGCACCTCAGGCGGGAGGCTATTAAAGCAGCGCGGGTACCCGCAACGGTGAAGGCGCAGGCGCGATCACCGAATTTGGTCTTGATCTTGGGGACAAGTAGGTTTCAACTTGCAGCTCCACGCAGCTGGAGGCCAGCTGAGCACAACGATGTTAGTAATAGGATTAAATGGATGCTTATCAGCCCAATGGAAGTAACTCCCTGGGATCTCAATCAATTCGTTCATTCCCTCTCTCATCTGTTGATCTCTGCATCTCCCACTGACTTTCCCCTTCAGCATTTCACACCACACTGAAAACCAACCTTTTGAGCTATATACAGTTCCCTTCCTTCTGCAAAATCCCATGATGACCATCACAAACAATTTCCCTTATAACACAGTGCTGTTGTGTTGTCTGCCCTCCCCCCACTACACCACCCCTCCTCCATTCTCCTCAGATTCTGACCTGGTATTCGTAGTATTGCTCAAACAACCTGGCTTCTATGGACTTGATTTTATATAGCGCCTGTATATGAACTGATAATCGTGTTGTGACTTTTGTGTGGCACTGAGAAATTCAGATTTACATGTCATACGTGAATGGAATGCAGGATTTATGACATGGTGAATTGTGTGTTAAGAATGTTGGCATAAGTTCTGCCAGCTGCCTTGAATTATCATTCACAGAACAGCTTAGGTGCCATTTCCTTGACTGTTTTAAGGGTACATAAAGACGACCATAGCATATTTATTACAAGTTAGTTCTGAAAGGCATAAAGGGCTGTACATCTGTCAACTGCGCCTAGTGAAAAAGCCCAGCAATGTACACCTAAACAACTGCCTGGAAACCTTTCTACATGGTTTGGACAGAATGAATTGACCAAATCGTCAGAAACAAAATGTTATTATATGTACATAAATAACAAATTTCCAACTGCAAATAACACATTTTTGACAGAAATATTCAGGTCACGTCCAAGTAGACATGTAAAAAGTCGAAGACTTTTACACTCTGTGGCAATCATGCAAATACATCAATCGATCATTAATTCATACTCAAAATGTGAGCAGTAATCATACTACATTAGGATATTCTTTACTATCAAATTCTGAGGTTTGCAGAACTAACACAAGACTGGCTACAATGAGATTAAGCAATCTGGAACATGATGCTGATAGGCAGCATACCAAAGTTTGGGTACATATATTTAGTTTTATATGAGAGGAACTGCCCTGGCTGCCTATGCAATAATGCAAAAAATCAAAAGTTTATCTTAAGGAGCTCTGTGTGTCGATGTTATCCATACCAGGTCGTAGATTCTTTTTCGCTCTGCCACACAAGACGATCTTAACGTCCCTATGGCTCAAACATCCACAGTGCTCCATATAAGCTCTGCTGTGGTTGGCCCATCCTTCTGGAATAGGTTGCCTAGCAATCTTCATAATGAACTTCTTGGTTTCTCTTCCCGCTTTTCAGAAGCATTTGAAAACCATTCTTCTCGATTATGGTTTGGTGTTGTTAGGTCGGGAGATTTGCCCCTGATGAGTTTCTCTAAAAGTGGTAGAGCTATGTAAATCCGTGATAACGATTATGATGCTAGAACATGCAATGAAGTCAAGCAAAGCAAAGCACAGGCAGAGCTTGAATGGCCATAAGTTGTATGGCTATGATTGATCCTGTTGTTTCGGGGGTCAAACCACACCTGAGGCCAACAACGTTGCTCATGGGATTATTATATCTGACTAAATGTTTACAATATACCCTCCCTGGGAATGGCAACAACTTAGCTATCTGGACTGAAAGTACCATTGCCATTTAGTTCAAATATGCAAAATTCAAACAAAATGCTTCAAAATGTATTTGTTGCTGGGCACTGTCCCCATCCTGCTCAGGAAGGTCACAATGCTCCTCCCTCAGATGATGACCTAGTCTTCAGCACTCGCTCCGTCTTGTGTGACATTAATTAGACAACTGACAGCACACACCAGAACAGACAGACAGTAACAACAAAGCAGAGGAACCTACCAAGAGACAGGCGTAAAAGGAGCAACAAGGCAGAAGACAAACCTCTACTCCATTCTAATTTTGCTGTGGGATTCCACACGGTCATCAAGTTGAAATACACAGAATTATTTACGTATTATTATTATCTAATGACCCATTATCAATCAAGAAATAGGGCTGAGCTACTATAAGTAAGGGACCTGCATAGGAAACCTATAGGCCTGCACAAAATTCATTTCCTGAATTGTCTCATGTTTAATGATATCTTTAGAGGTTGGTGAGATAAAAATATTTTTACTCCCAAGATAACGAAAGGCGTAAATGAATTATATATCATTACTTTTTGACATTTGTCAAGTCCAACTCACACATTTTTAATTTAGTCAGGTCTTGTTAGGTCTTGTTATATGCTCATTTCTATCTGCCAGCTCGTGCCTATAAAAGTTAACAGGTTAACTTTTGCAAAAACACCTTCGCAAAATGTGGGTTAACCCCACATTTTGCGAAGCCAAGAAAAACGAATTTCTTAAGTTTGCTGATGAAAATGTTTTGTGATTAACAGTATTGGACAACACTGCTCTCCTCTAACACGATTATGTTTATCTCGATCATAATGTAAACAGCATGAGTAATTTTGAGATAATTTTGGCATAGTGACTGTTATTTCGTCAAATTGTGGACTTATCTCCGTATAGTATCGCATATCTGGACTTCTGTGGAAGTAAGATCCACGTCATTATGTGATAAATATCTGTTTTATTGCAGCTGATACTGAAAATGGTTGTTTTAGTTATTGCATTCTTTATATGTATACTCAACATGTTGCAAACCATATATGAAACTATAATTCATCAGTATCATACATTCCGATAGAGCTATTATTCTCAGAATAATATACACTTATACTATGCAATGAAAAATATTGTTTTATTGCACCATATAGCCAAAGCGGAAGTTGTTTAGTAATATAGTGTTAGTGCCTGAACAGGTGATGCCTAATCATGAATACTATTGGTAGTGGAAATGTACCTTTGAAGTGGATAAAACCAATGGACTACAAAGATCAATTAAAAAGACATACGTCTAGTTCTACATAATGTTTGTACTAAGTGTAATAGTTATGTAAATAATATTTTCTATTTTCCATTGTATATGTCCATTTAGAAGTGTCATAATTCTAATACCTGTTCTCCGTTTAGCTGTGTTCTAAGTCAGGAGCGCCTCTGATCATGAGTGGCGTTATATAAATTGCTCCTAAATTAAACTTAATCCAACAGAGTTTTCTGGCATGGCTTAGTCTGTGCACTGTGCAGGTGGTCAACGTTGGCTGCCATTCCTGCGCTTGTCCTAGCGGCCCTTTAAATTGAATAGATTTCAAAATTTCAGCATTTTTAATTGCTCAACTTTTTCAACCAAACTGATAAAAAGTTGAAAAAGTTTCATCGATTACCGTTATTTAGTGTTTACCAAGAAAGTTGCGCTATAAGATTACATTGTGTTAGAAGTGTTAATAATTTGAAAATGCAGTACAAGAGGTAAAAAAGTCAAATTATTTGACTCTTTCGGGTTTTTTTCCTTTTTTTTATTTCTTTGAATAAAATGGCATTTTTGTCTATTTTTTATTCTGTTTTCTCCACTTTTCACATCTAGGAAGCAGTAATTAGTAAGTAGCAGCATTTGTGCTTTTCGTTAGATCGACTGTCATTTTGTAAATAACAGCAATAGTATGTGGTTTTAGTTAGGTGGATAGTCATTTGTAAATTGAAAAATCCAAATTTCTTTTAAACACAGAAAATTTGAAAGGTTAAAACTCGGACACATTGTTTGTTCGACTCTGCGTTTATGTCAAGTACTACGAAACTCAGGCCGAGCTGAGTTCCGAGCCGAATTTCTGTTCATCCTTAAATTTTCCATACCCATTTCATTTCTGCTGTAAGCCTACAAATTCTTTTCTCACTTTGCCCCCTTAGACTCCATAATTCAGATTCATTCACCAGGAGAGGCTATGGCCTTATCTAGTAAGTTTTTACATTTGTTATCTTTGTTTTATTTATGTGAGCATGCATGTATGTACCAAGAGTCCAGGACACGTAATATAATGCATTTAAATATCTAACAAAGTCACAGTTTACTTCTGCCTCCACCATGTTATTATTAGCATACAATAAATGAAGCATAATTACCTGAACTCTAAAGTGCCTTGTTCCATATTTAGGTTCATTCAATTACACTGGACAACAATTTTCAAACATTTTTTTGCTTCCTGAAAGTTTTTAGTGGTGATGATAGACTACCTCAAAGTGAAAAGAAATATAATTTTGGATTAGTTGTATCACATAGGAATTTTGAGAAAATTTAAATCAAAGTTTGTTGAGAAAAGCAATTATGATCAGATAAATTGCATAGCGATTTTGAGATGCATCATGAGTTTCACATGCCCAAAAAAAATTTTTATGTTGATTTTCGTTTGTAATTCGTGTCCTCTGTCAACCAACATCGATGGATTCCAGTAGAGCTGTACCGATATCACTTTTTGCCGATTATGCCGATACCGATTATTGCCGATTATTCATTTGCCGATACCCGATTAGTTAGCCAATTTTTAGCCGATTATTTAGCCGATTATTTAGCCGATTATTTCCTTGTGTTTCCCAAGATGTACGGTTCCAAAAGATAGACCTATTGCCTATTGTTGTGATACAAGCAAAACAGTTGGTCCGTAGGAGACGTACACATGTAGTTGGGGACTAATCAACATGCCCTAAGTGCATACCTGGACAATGCCTCAGTTAAATGAAGCATAGTATAAAGCCACCAAAATATCATAGCTGAATATGTGGAAATAAATCTTTTAAAATGCAAATTTCTCAAAAATGGTACATGATAGGATAATTTCAAGGTGATTTTCGTGATCAGCAGCAAAAACAACATAATAGACACCCAACATTCTCTAGCAAGCAAAATCACTGCTGTCCAGTGTTATGCGTATCATAATTGAGAGAAGAATGGAGTGGAGAAGACAAAAGGACCCAAATAATGCTATTGGACTGGATGATTAAGGACTAAGGAGGCACAGAGCAAGTTGAAAGAGATAGCTGGAAAACGTGATGAATGGTGAAATTGGACGTACGAACCTGTCTGGAAGGCTGACTGGCAGAGAACTAAAATATGAAGCCCAGAGTATAGACCTATATAAACATCTTGCAGGGCAAGGCTCACCTGTTGGGAGACACCAAAAGATGAATCTGTATCCGAAAGTCGTGACGATATGAATCGGGCCATATCCGTCTAAAACACGGCTCCCACTCCAGCCGATAGGACCCGGGTCTCAGACGATATATTGCTTGGCACGCCTAGTAGCGTCCTACTGTTGGCGAGACTTCACGCACAAAGACCAGCATCTCTAATGAAATGACGCCTCCGCATGAACGCCGGATCGACCAATAACAATGCCTACGATCAGCAGCTCCCAGTCGTATAAAATCGTTCCCTTTTCGCACCTTTTCTCAATCTCTTGTTCCTAAATAGGTGTTCCAGAGTGCCACTGCTCCTCGACTCGATGTGTACACTATCTCCCTGATGTCTCCGCAAAAATTCCAACTGTCATTCGAATAATGTTATCCACAGAACTGGAAGGTTCACTGCTACCGGTAATTACTTCGAGGCAGACATAGCGCACCCGACTTTCCCGACTGAAAATTATAATAATTTAATAAAGCACAAATGACCAAGCAGCGCCATTACAGCACGACAAACCGTACGTCGATCGCCCTTCCCGTGCAGTCGATATATAATGCGTCCCGGTCCACGATAAAATAATGTACCATCGACCGTTAGGAATTTCGGAACGTGCACTGCTTACGTTTCACGAATTATTTTGATGATGATTTGATTAACTTTACGCCTACACAAAAATATCAGACATCATGAAATCCTATGAAAACATTAAGTTTTATTGACAACATTGTGAAAATGGAAATTATAAGCAGTTTGCAGACGCAGTTTACACTTTTAGCGGAAGTAGGCCTACACTGTAGGCCTACCCTGTAACACGACCAAAAAATATTGTAGGCCTATACCTATATCAGCTTCAGAGGTGACAAAATCGGCACTTAAGGAATACAAAAGCAATGAGCGATGGAAAGAATCTGTTTCTGTTTCTGTTTCGTCAGTTGTTTTAACTAAAACAACATTGCACCTGGATTCAGCTAGGATCGAGATAACATGATAATTATAGGCCTATTTATTATTAGCCGGCATTCCAGCCCGTAATTAAATGCTGATGCATGGGGCCAGCAGTTATAACAGGTTAACACTACACTGACTACAAGTAGGCCTATGTTGCAAATCCATCTACCTACGTGTATGCTACATCAGACCGATTGGTGTTTAGTCGGTTAGGGAAGGACTGTGAATAATGAATTTCAGGGGTTAAGTCTACCCCTCCTCCGGGGAACGGCCAAAGGCAAGAAGCAGGTGGGTCGAATGTTACAAGGGCTGTAGAGTGATGGTGAAACACACTGCCACACTGGGGCACAGAGCTGAGGAACTGGGTTCGATACCCGTATCCCCGCAAGGTTGACTAGTCCTTCTTTCGCTAGGCGGCGACGTTTGCTAAAATGAGTAGTAGGCCTACAACGTAATGGGCGCCTTGCATGGCTGCCGACGGATAATTCGATTCCTGTAATAACTCAATTGTTATCATTCGTTCATACTGCTCTTGTATCTACACTGGATTACATCTTCTCATCTATTGACAATGGTAAAGCCTGCCTCTCTGTGTGTCTTGACCTTATTGCAGCCTTGCAAAACTTACAAAAATCTTTGGTGTCTCTGTGACTGCCTTGCACTGGTTAGCTCTGGTTGACCGCAATCAGCAAGTGGGTATTGGATCTGCTCGGACGGAGCCCACACTTTGCACTGCTGGAGTGCCACAAGGATCTGTCCTCGGCCCTTTTTTATTTACAGTCTTTACTTCCCCAATTAGTCGTATAGCTAAACACTTTAGAATTCAATTACAACAGTATGAAAGAATGCCCCTCATCCATATATGCATGGTTCTGTTTCAATGGTTTGGCCATAAAACCAGACAAGTCTGAAGCAATTGTATTTGGCTCATATCGACGCCTGCGTTCTTTCCCTGTGCTCTCTAGCATTGAACTGGCGGGCACTGCTGTGCCGCTTTCAGACTCTATAAAAACACGTGGGGTTACCCTCGACAGCAAGCTCACATTTCGATCTCACATAACAAGCCTTTGTAAATCTTGTTTCTACCACATCAGGGCAATACGTCACATAAGGTCGACTCTAACTCAAAATATGTCTGAAACTATAGCCTGCTCACTTGTCTCCTCTCGCCTCGATTATGCTAATTCACTTTTTGTCGGTCTCTCAGACCTTGAACTCAAAAGGCTTCAACGTATCCAAAATGCGTTAGCTCCAGCAGTGCTACATGTCCCACTACGAACATGCTCCTCTGCCCTACTCCACCAGCTGCATTGGCTCCCTGTTGAATTCAGAATCAAATTTTAGTTAGCTTGTTTGACCTACAAAGCCATCATCACCAGTACACCTACCTATATTCATGCCCTACTAACTCCTTACATTCCTCCTCGTTGCTTACGATCATCAAGTACAGGTCTTTTAGTTGAACCACGATGCAGAACAGTTATGAGCTCTCGTGCATTTCATGTCTCTGCTCCTAGGAAATGGAATCCACTGCCACTCTCTCTTCGTAGCTCAAATTCACTTCCTTCCCTCAAAAAGCGACTCAAAACTCACTATTTTTCTTTGGCTTTCAAGGATTTGGAAATCTAATTGCATCTTCTCCTGGCTACTGACTATCCGCGCCTCAGATTCACATTTAGGTGTGACCTTGTGCGCGTTACAAATTTAATAATAGTAATAATAATAATCATACTGAGCGGTTTGTCACAAATTGTCAGTTTGAAATTAAATGAATATAACAAATATATAAAAAAGAAGATGGCGTCAAACCTGGGACTAAAATGGAAGGGATATGAAGCTAACAAAAACTGGGTCATTGACCTAGATTATGCCTGTGACTACATCCGGGACTTTTGGAGTACAAATCAGCTGTCGCGCTTGTTTTTATTAACAAATAAATTGACTTAGTACATAGAACTTGCAATATAAATAAGTTAAAATAACATGTCTTCAAAAGAAGGTTTTAGACTGATATTTTAGATGATCTTTTCGGTGATAAAAACTTCAAATTTGCTCTTTAGAATACCCGGATGTCAGTTTATTCATTACATAGCCGATCACAGACATTGCCTGCAGTGCCACTTCATAGTCCTTCTATATTAGTTCCAGGTCAAGCACTTGTTCTGACCCGGCAAATGTTTTTGAATTTATCGACTTTGCAACGCTATCATCCCCGCCATGTAACTAAACTCTTTCTTTTGTACCTCTGTGATCAGCATATTCAATCCGCATTGAAGTATAATCCTTGGCTAATTTATGTGGCTAGAATTAATTTATTGTCCTTTTGTAAATAGCTTCATGTAAATTAAGCTGACACTTTTAATCAGACACGTGACTAAAGCATCAATTTCTTAAATACCATCTAAAACTTAAAATATGATTAACTCGTCGATCCGGCACATTATATCTTTTTCCAACAAATTCGATGAGCCTTCATTTCTGCTGTCTTAAGGCCTATTTGAAATCAGTTACGTAACGGTTAGGCCTACGTTATAACCGATCACTTCACTAATATACACGTCACATATTTTTCACAGTTTATGTGACGTGTATATTTTGCAATGTGATCGGTTATAACGTAACCGTTACGTAACTGACTTCAATTAGGCCTATATATGTTGCTCGCATTACTAGTGTTGTCGTTGTGGTGGTTGTGATAGTTTCCGTGATTTGCCCTCGACTCAAACAGCTGTAACGGTCGGCTGCGCACTAGAATCGTCCATTAGGCGAAGACGTGGGAGAGTGCCTAGAAGAAAACAGTAGACCTAAGTGTTAGAATGATTCATTAGGACTCTGTTGCCATAGTTATTTCATCCTAGATTGAACTTCGCCAAAACCAGAACAACCAGCAATTAGAACTAATATTTATTGATGCAGGACAGAACCCTGTGATACGGCGAAAGACAGATTGATGATGGACGCGATTATTGGGCCCAACACATCGAAGCTTTTTGTGTGAACAGAACAATAAGATAAATAAACGAAATTTGCAGAGATTTGGCAATAATACATTTTAGCAGCCCTTCATTGAGTTCATATTATGTCAGGTTGTCATGCATGAGATTGGTCAACTGTAATACCGGTTTCCCGACGAGCCCCATTTCAGTGCCAGGCGGCTGAATGCGATAAGGTGCGCGAGCAGCCCGGCCTTTATAGCCCCTATTTGGCGTATATATGACAACGAATGGCTCAGCTCGTGGAAGCTATTGCTGCCGCTTGCTGCAGGCCGCTGCCGATGCTGCAGCTGCTGCTTACTTTTGCTGCTTGCTTCTGCTGCCTGATTTTCCAGCCTGCTTGTGATGATGTTGTTTGCTGCTGCAGTAGCAGCTGCGAGAAATAAATCGCTATTCAGCTTGCCAGAATCGACCCCAATTTGAATAGGCCTACTACGAATTTATTTTGCATGACCACGGCTAATTTCTTCCTGTATTGTCGACATACCGGTCACATGGCATGCATTCTTTGTCCGGGTAGCCAAAAGGCACACCTTGTGGCCATTAGATTTTACTAATAATAAGCCTAAATGTAGGCCTAATTGTAAAAATTATAGCAAAATTGCAGGGTAGAGTTGCCCCAAATGGACCGTTTCCTTAATTGGACCGCAGCCGATTTAGACACTAGATCTCAATATATAACCTCGCTTTTACATGTTATATTCTTGCGCAGTTGAATATTAATTTAAGGCCATAGGCAGTTTTACTTAATACCAAGTGTTTATTAAACTGCAGTGAAACTTCATTTCATATAGGCCTACCTCTGATCTATTTTTGAGTCGCAACTGACATCGTTGGCATGCATTTTAGGTTAGTGTTTAAAAATGCTTGTTTCACTTTTAAAAAACTTTATGTTTGAGTGACAATTATATAGCTATAGTGCTTTTATGTTACAGCTGACGTGTGTTGAACTGTCGCAGACTCGCAGTGTAAGCAGAAGTAGTCCGTGTTGTGTCCTGATCACTAATTGTGGGTGGTCCATTTAAGAACGCCGGCATCTTTGCAATGTTATAGAATTAAGTTTCATTGGCTGATTTATATAGTCGCCATGGCTATGTCGCACAAATTTTTCCCCATAATCGGAAACAAACTGCATGGAAGGATGAAAACTCAGAACAACGCTCCCTGTTGTGTTGTCAACGCCACACTGTCTTGCAGACAGTCAGTGGCGTAGCTAGAGTAAACGTCACCCGGGGCGGTCCGTTCAAATGTCACCCCAGTGACCCCACACGACCCTATGCTGAATGGTTAGGTGTAGCTAAATTTTCATACATACTCTACCTCTAGGCTCTACTTTACTCTACTGACCGGTACGTTACTGCTTACATGTATGATCCAAGACAAAATCCGAATCCAATACCACAAAACAAATAGTTCAAATCCAAAGATTTTTAAAATGCAACTGTTCACTTTCAGAACATCTAAATGCAAAACACGGCAATGCACAGACCAAAAGAATGTCCTTCGACACTATAGTCCTAGAAGGAATGTCTTCTTGTTTTCATTGTGGCAAACAGGTCAATGACATCGTCAAAATCTATTTGTCTTGTAAGCTCGTGTTCAATGGACAGAACAGCCAGATCCGACAATCTCGACTGGCTCATGGTTGACCGGAGGTAATTTTTTATAAGTTTCATTTTGGAGAAACTTCTTGCACACGATGCCACAGAAACACATATTGTCAGAAAGAATCTTAGAGTCAGCGTAAGATATGGCAATGATTCAACAAAGTCCCACTTGATGATAAACCGTAGGAATTGCAGTACAGTCCAGTGCTTGGCTTCCTCCAATTTTATTTCGGCTGCTTGTAGGTGTCGCCTTAAACGTGGTATTTCTAGACAAAGGTCTTCTTCAGACAGCTCATCATACACGGCTGTGAGCTTGGTAACAGACAACTGTATTTCTTCGTCGTTGGCACAAATAATATGGTCTGGCTGAACGGCAGAAAAAGTCAGCAAAATGTCATTCACTGCCTTTCCTCTCGTATCTAACTCCATATGAAAACGGTCCAGACACTCTAACATTGCTCTCTTGGTCTCCTGCTGCAATGACAATCCAGCATCTCTTGCCTCCTCTCCTGGTAATCTTCTCTTTCTTATGATTCTCTTCTCTGTAGGGATATCAAGTTCTTCACATTTCGCAAGTGCCTGCTGGACGGCATTGTCAACAACCTTCGTACGCTGCTCTTCTAAAAAGACCTTGAAAGCCCTTAGTTTGGTTGCAACCATGTCCACAGTAATACCTGGTGTTACTTATTTCGAACATTGTTCGAAATAAATTATAATAAAAATATAAGTAAAATGACTCACCAAAAGAGCTGTACTCGCTCAGACAATATTTTCGACAGTTGATAGATTCAAATTCGAAATATGTGACGTCATAACGGTCACATTTCCTGTGTTGGTTGGGTTTTTTTCACAATTCTATTTCCAGACTATTTTCGCACCTTAGCCTGGCTGAAAATTTTTGTTGGAGGTGACATAGTGTCACCCTCCATATGCTGTCACCCGGGGCGGTCCGCCCCCCTCGCCCCCCCCCCTTAGCTACGCCACTGCAGACAGTGTGGCATTGAATTTAACAAAACTTCCCCTACTGACGAACGTAAAACGGAGAATTGGATAAAATGCAGCAAGTGTACGTTATGGTTTCACGCACGACAGATGCTCTGAAGTCATTGGACTGCTTGATGAGGATGTATTCCTCTGGGTGAATTGTGTTGAATGTCTTTAGGCAGAAAGTGTTTTAAATATCAAAGTTTTGGTTCAACTTTTCTTTAGAAATGTTTTTAGACTCATTTGTTCCATTCAGGGCAACCGGTCAAGTCAAGGACACCATGTGGTCCATTCAAGGAAGCGGGCTGACTTTACTGGACTTTCTAGGGCTCACTTTGTTTTAGTTATTTTTCATAAATTAATAAATACGTTCTGTCCTATACTTATTAACCACGTACTTGAATAATCATCCTATCATATGTCATAATTTCCTTTTAGATATTCGTTAGGATTTATTCAGAAAACCTCAGTTTGCCTTAGGCGGTCCATTCATGGTTACTCTCCCCTAATGTAGGCCAACATAATTAGGATACTTATTTTAACATTTTTGTGACGGGTTTTCTCTTTTAAGTGGCTGGTCTCATAGATTTAAGATTGTGGCGGATCTCAAACCTGTCAGATCATTCAGATGCCGATATCCAGAAGAAACCAGATACGGCGATATCCGGCTGAATGTAACCACTTGATTGACTGCATCGATTGGTTTAATAGGTCGGTTTGCATTCAAATTCTGCCTGGGTGATACCTGTTGGCTGTGAATTTATCAATTCACGATGCGGACGATGCGGTGTTTCGCCACCTAACTTGAGATGTTGATTCGTATCTGCTTCTGACTCGTGACAGCGTGTGGTCATCGACTGCCTTATAACATGTTTGTTTCCTTTCTGAACGCAGTTGTTAATAAAAAATTAATGCTGTCCGTCCGCAGATGCACACGAATCTGTGATTGATTGGTTGGTTGGTTAGTTGGTTGATTGATTGGCTGCATGGCTGGCTGGCTGGTTCATTGATTGATTGATTCATGCACGCATGCACGGATACATCGATTCATCAATTCATTAATGAATTGATTCATTAATTCATTAATTCGTTAATTCAATAATTCATTAATTCATTTATCAATTCATTAATTTAACAACTTATTGACCAATCTAATTCATTCATTTATTCATTCACCATTTATTCATTCATCAAATTATATGGCGCCCCTCAAAGGTTTTTTACTCGTGAGCGTTCCTGACCAAAACTCAGGTAAAATGGACAGTCTTAATATTGCAATAGAGCATGTCGAAGGGTTGCCGCCGGGCAACTGCAGGCATGGAGAAATCCGTTTCAGACCGCTGCCTGATAGGAGTTCGCGGAGAGGCGATAAGAAGTTCTCCCTACGAAGAGGAACTGAAAGAAGGGCATCCCTTGACATTTTGCGTGGAGCGGCAAAGCTACCTCTGATAAAATTAATTATTCGAATTATTCGAATTTCGTACGTCAAGGAAGTTAAGGAACCCACGTGTGTTCTCGAAGGAACCTTCTGTATGGTTTGTCTATATATAATCTCTATAATCCTGAATAAATTATTTACTTACGGCTTGCTCTTTCAGTCTTCCACAAACTCACTTGGCGCTCATAATTCTGTTTGATTATTGACATTATTAATCGTATAGCATATTAATTAGGTTAATCATAATTAGGCCTCGTAATTAATTATAGTAACCTAATAATTACCTAATTCCAAACTCGACTTGGATCTTAGCAGAATTTACCTATAGGTCTATGTGTTTTGTGTGGGCCTATCTCATCGCAGTGTCTAGCGACGAAAGAATAAAGAGGTCAGTGAGAGCGAGTTGAGCCTGCGGCGGCCAAAGCCTCGCTCAGGTGTGCAGTCGAGTCTCGTAAAGCAGGTGTAACCCGTGCGAATACGGTCGGACTTACCTGGCAAAATGGCAGGATGTCTGTCTGTCTCGCGAATGTGATAGTGGTTGGGTCTTGCTAAATTTCACTCAAGGATAACCGAGATTATGCGATCGTGTTTGCGAATCGAATCTTGAGAATTCTCGAGAAGTCCTATGAGATCTTCGCTTGATTAGCCAATCTACAGGTGAGCGTTAAGGGTGTATGTCATTGTTGACGATTGGCGAAGGTGTTGACAGGGCGATCAGCGAAAACGAAGTGATTTTCTGTGTTTTGTGCTACCGTCGTTTGCAACAGTTTATAAAATGTTGGACAGTAGTAGATAAAATGCTTGAGGCGGCCAATAGTATCTGGCAGAGTTCCGTAGCCCACCCCAAGCATTTTGGTGCATCTAGGTCCTACTGACAAGACCTGCTGAAGGTAACTAACAGCCCACCACACCTGGATGTTCTTCAATTTGCATGTATGCTAACCTGATTTTAAGAAACTTTTTAACCTAACATTGTGTCATTAGGTCTACATAGCAATGTCATTATGAGAATAAAAACTGAGGAAACTGATGTAGGTGACGACAGGAGCAGCTAATTGGCTATCATAAAAAAGAATGTCACTGTGAAGTTAATTGTGTGAGTTTTATATATCCATGCATGAAATTTTGTGCATTTTATATTCATCCATTAAATATGCTCTGAACCAGGAACTCACAAAGAGAGTTTTTTATGTAGATCTTTAATAATGGACTGATATATAATGCTGATAAAGGTGTTGTGTGTAGGTTCATGTGTGAGATTAAATTCCTGGCTTGCATAAAAGCGACAGTCACCTATCCACTTTATTGTAAGTAAACTTAATCCTGTGCAAAGTGCCTGGTGTTGCAACAGAGTCCTCTACTATTTAGACCATCATGACCTTTCAGTACATCAGCCTAGAACTGTCATAGACTCAGCTCAGCATTATGCCTATGCCTCTGTCGGCCCTTTGCTGTGGATTGACCTTCCTGCCATAACGTGTGCTGAGATCTTTTCTGCAACTACTACTGCTTCTGCTAGTTCTCTTATGACTTCATTTTTTTGAAGCGTTCTTTGCACTGGGAGTGCGTCTGATCAGGTTATGCTGTCATAGGTGCCTTATATATGTTGGTCCCTAAATAGAATTGAATTGAGATCACTCAGCTAATCCTGTTACATTAACATTTACATTACATTTATATTGCCATTACATTTATATGACGTGTTACAGTAACTATTAAAAGGCATAATATCATTACTTTAATAGCAGACTAACTGAATGGAATAACTGGTTGTTTTCTAGGAGTACTTGAGCAAGATGAATAGGCCTCAGGCTGGTGGAGTTGTGGTGGACAATGAGGCGATGGCAAGGGCGAGGTATTTTGCCTACGCTCAGAGACGTTCAATGCCACCCCGATGTAATCCGTTTGGAATACTATTACTTGTGCTTTCGCTTGGGATGGTCTTCATAGGGCTGACAATGACCATCATTGCCAACTGGCCGGGGGCTACTTCGATCGGGGAGAATCCACTTAAAGTCGCCGGACCAGTGTTACTTGCGGTTGGAGGAGCATTATTCCTTCTTGGCGTCATTCTTGTTATATATCTTAACAAACGTGAACAAGAAAGGTGGGAACGCAAGTTGACCAACCTTGCTGCTGACAGACTGTGAGTGCTTGCAAGGAGCAATGCTTTTTGCTTTTGTTGCTTATCGTTTTTGACATGGCACTGCATAATATCAGAGACAGACTAAATTGTCTTTGACTCAGTCTATCTTTACAACCAACTTTAACTTTAATGAAGTCATTATTTATTTATGATGCTCTTTTATTATACGCTGTCTTCATCATGTTAAGTCTCTTTGAACAATGACGATTGGAATAGCTTTTTAGTTTTATCCATTTCCTTTGTGCCATTATGTTTAACTTGAGAGGATCAATGCATATAAAGTCTGTAAACAGATTTAAACGGTATGGAATAGATTTCTCTGCAGTGCTCACCAGTTATGTGATACAAAATGCTTATCATCCTTCTCCAAAGTTTTTTACGATCATGAACACAAAATCAGGATATGTGTAACTGGAAATATAGGACTGATAGAATGGTTGATTCAAAGCTACATATTTTTATTTAATAATACAATTGAAGACATTAACACCCAAAGATGTAAAGATGTCTTTTGTCCACACCCTCTATGTTATGTCTAGCTGAATTAAACCTATTAAGTGCAAAGTCATTGATTTGGGCTATGAGATCAACTTTAAAGTAATTTCAAGTTTGTGACATGTTGCTACAGATTACAAAGCTATGACCATATTTCTTTTGAAGATTTCTTTATTTTTGTAGTTTCTCTTTCATTGCTTGTTGGTTTGTCCAAATTGACATAATTATTGCTGGCAGGTCAATAGGCTGCTCTTTGCTATGTGTGTATTGGTTTTACCTTTCTGGACATTAACTCAGAATTGACCTTTCATTCAACTCTGTAACCTAAATGAAACTGCTTCTGTGGTGCTGAGAATAGAGATAAACGCATTCAAAATTAGGGGTCATACATTACATTACATGTGTATTCATTTGGAAATGTTGCTCAGTGGCAGTTATAATTTTTTATCTGTTGCTGGAACTATAATGCCTCCTTGCCCTTCTCACATTACAAAACTACACAGAATGAACATACTTTTAAAATAAATTTGCCTTTCAGATTGGATAAAAAACTGTTTAGATAAAAAAAAATTGCCTACAGTTGACAGTAAATGCTAACAAGTCTGACTCTGAATGTTTGACATCCTGGATTATTTTTTATTCAGTGGCAGTTCAAGTAAAGAGATTTTGGTCCAGCGGCAGGCGCCAGTTGGTGCAGAAGACAGAGGATACAAGAGACAACCGGGAGATGGTAGTACCTCAACCACAGGAGGCAAGTACGGAGGTCCCAAAGATGATCCGAGTAGCAGTCGCAGTTCAGGTGCCTATGCAATGAAAGGGCGCTACAGTTCTTCCACAGTGGAGATGATGCCGGATCCAACGCGAAAGCCTGATATCTCTGGAAAAGTTACCGGTGGTAGCATTGATTCCATCGACAAGGTCCCTGATCCAATGAGAGTTCAGAAGAAGAGGAACACTCCAAGGAAGAGTGAGAGTTCCAACGGGTCTGTCAATCAATCATACAGCTCTGATGCTGGAGAGGCAGACCTTGGTGTTCCGGGAATGCTCATGCCCTCTCGTCTGTCGCGGCCAGGCGGTCACGCGAATGCTTATTCAAACGATGTGTACGAAAGCGATGATAGAGAATCCTATGTGAAGAAGAAGAATGGCACAACAGAAGCAGCCCCACGTCGCCCGGGGGGTAAGTCTTCGAAAGAGGGCAAAGGGCAGCAGCAGCCGGGTGGAGGGGCGTCGTCGGATCCCATAAGAGAAGCAATTGCGCGTGGAACTGCGCATATCTATTCTCCAGATCCTCAACAGCTTCGAGTGCACATCAAGGCGCAACAAGGAACGGCCATCCACATCACTCCATCGGCCACTCCTCCACTCTCACGTCATTCACATCAGCGCACGGAAAGGCAGTCGCTAAACACCTCTGGAGAAACAGAAATCTGAGGTCCACAAAGTGCTGAGAAACAGATGAAAAGTATATAAATGAAAAGAGACTGCTAATTCCTTCCTGGGCAAAATGCCTTAGACTCAAAATAGGAAGGAATTCCTAAGGAGGAGATTAGGAATCTCTAGGGTTTACCCTGTCTAGGGTATACCTGTCTGAATGTTATAGGGTGAATATCAACCCGACTCATGTTAATGATTTTCATATTGCAACACATTTAACAGTTGACACAATTCTGTGTAAGTTTGGAGACTAGTGCCTTTGAATGGCTAAACTGATTCGTGTTAACCCTGTTCATATGACCTCAAGAGTTAATCGCGAAGGGAGATGGGATACATCAGATGGATATCCATTATTGCAATTCCTGTGTCAATTTTAATATAAGCACATGTTTCTGCCAATCTCCTGCTGGGGTTCAGAGTTATACAGAAACTATCAGTTTTTAGATCTGCACTGATTTTTACAGAAGCTGTTGTTAAATTTTACAAAATGGTACTTTAAAGAATAATACTCACATGAAAGTTCAGCTGAATTTTAACCTACCTATCTAATAAATTGCTATTTTGCAATAGTTCAAGTGATTACCATGACTGTTGTTATTGTTATGATACCAAATTTACTTTATGTTAGAACATGCACCAGATGTAGAAAGGTATGCATGGGTGAATTGCATACGGATGCACAGCTATATCTGTTTAGTTTATCTTATATGATCTACATGGATTCATGTTCCATTGAGCTGAGAATTCACAACTCTTTTAACAAATTTTTAGTCTTATTTATCATAAGATGTATATTATGTCATACTCATTTCTTGTTTTTAGATATTGCGTGTAAATAATCTGTTTTTCATTTTATTGTGCTGGTAACTAACAACGTAATTCTTTACGAAATACTCATCTGACGAATCTCGATCGTTTAAGATCGAAAATTTGAAGGAACAAGACTTTTGTGAATTTGCTGTTTCGACACTTGGCTATATTATGTAGAATTTTTAGAGTTTTTACTAGAGGGGCATTTGTTTTAAAATGTAATTTCACTGAAAAGAAGTATGGCAGTGAAAATGGTGTTTTCTGATATATACAGCTGCATATTATGTGTAGTATTTGATATGATCAACAAGATGTTTTAAATTTTGGTTCTGTTATGAACAGTTGAACTAAACATTCAATTTATGAATGCTGTGTAGGAGTAGGGCCATTCAGTTAATATGTATGCATGGACAAGTTAACCAAAGTGCGTTTGCTTGCTTATAGGGTGGTCTACTGATGTAATGTGTGTTTGAATAGTAAACATGGGAGGGTGAAAACTCAAAGACTAATTTGTCTATTTTCAGCTCTAATCTTTGATTGTGACTACATGGATTAAATATCAACCGTTCTATAGGATTTGGGGTGCGTCAAGTATACATATGAAGGTGGGGTGTTAGAAAGTATATGTGCATACAGGAAGGGGTAAGTTTTTCTAGACTTCTGCATACATACTAAATGGAGTGCCTTGCATTGGCAGATGGTGCATTGTAGAAGCCTTAACACTTTAATGATGAGCTGCATTGGTTTCCCAGTCACTTTTAGATATACTCTCTGGTGTTAAAGATACTATTAACATCTAGCTAATGATCTGCCGTGTGAAAGTTGTGAAGACAGCAAGGTGTGAATGTCTGTGTTGGTAATTTGTTGATAAGTTGTTGCAAGATGTTAATTTTATTTAAAGTGCTGTCTATGATTTGAGAATCAACATTGTAACCATGACTGATTGCCAAAATATACCTCTTGCATAAATCTAGAATTACTAGTTTCTTTGCTCACTAGCAAATGTGTTTTTATTCTTTGTGTGATCTATGAGTTCAGCATTCCAATGGAACCTCTGATTGTCGGTAAACCTGTGCCATGTGCAAGAAATGTTAAAGATCGTATTTAAAGTTCTGATCTGTTTAACTCTCTCATACATGATGCAAACCATTGTTGTGGGCTTCGGTTAAAACAAATCCTAACTTAACCTTGCATTCAATCACATGCTAACTGACATTGCAATTTCACCTTTCATTTGGGTGCCTTGTGTATTAAGGACATCCAGGTCCCGGATACAAGTGTTCTGCTAGAAAAGGGGCATTTCAATTAATTCTTTTCCGATGCTATATTTGGCAACACAGGTACGATAATAATGACCTGTAGGTTCCCAACTCGTATTTTAAGGCTCACCTTGTCACCTTGTGCTGTCAGTTCGGCGAACTCTAGCGACTGTCATGATCAATTCTTTCTTTCTGAAGTCGTGTCCCTTTATAATTCCTCCAGGTTTATTCTGGTTTTTTTGTGTATCTCATCCATTCATTTTTTCCTCGGGCACCCTCTTTTTTCCTTCCTTCTCCACACGCATCTCCATTTTCTTTTCCAGTCCATCTGATCGCATAACATGTCCAAAGAACACCAGCTTCCTTCTCAACAATGTTTGTTGTAACGTCTCATTATTGTCAACTCCAATCTCCTTGTGCACACCTTCATTCATTTGTATTTTTCTCTGTCCATGATATTCTCTGCATCTTCTTCCATATCCACATTTCACATGCATTGACCTTTTTCTCTATATTCTTTGTCATTATCCACGTCTCGCAGCCATATAGTACTGTAGGAAGATCATTGCCTTCATTAGCCTTTTTTTTGTGTCCGTGCTCACGTGTTTGTTCTTCCATATCTTTTCCAGTCCATTCGTTGCAGCTTTCAAGGATACAAAAACCAAACTGAACACACTTCATTCAATGGCTGCCTTTCAAATTGTGAGCCTTTTATTCTGATTATTTTATTATGGCACTTTAAAGTCTGTAACTGTGACTATTAATTCCAGCTTTTCAATTTTGCTCTAATATTCTATCACTAATGTTCTATGACCATGGGCAGAGCAAGTGACATGCATATTGGCTGTTCCCAAATGATACTATCCATCTCAATATATACATTCAGAATTATTTTTTTGTAAAAGAATAATCACAATATATATGTAGTAAGCTCTAAAAAGTAATGGCAGATTCTGATTTGCAGTGAGTATCATGTGTACATGTGTGCATATAGCAAGTGTGTGCAACGGCGTTTGTTCCTGCTAGAATGCTTCAAGAAATTAATAAATTTTAGGAGTTAGATGACCAATTAAAGACATATTGACATTTTAAATATTCCTATGTTAATATTTGGAAAAATGTGCTGTTGCATACAGAAATAAATGAAGACAACTGATTTGACAGTGAATTTATCAAATGATTTAACACGAGAGTTGTCGTAATAGTTGTTTTGTCTTGTAGAGTTCCCTTTGCAAAAACAGCCAAAGAAATAAGGTAATTGTTACTGGTCCCTTTTAAATTCCATGTCAAAGCATTCCATATCTGACTGGAGAGCAACATGTGGTGGCTGACATTAGGTAAGTTAAGGTCAGTGGTGGTTGATCTTTCATTTTACATGTAGAACTCTATGAACAACTCTTCATAAGTGAACTCGTCATAAGCGAACTCTTCATAAGCGTACCAACCCTTCATAAGTGAACTCTTCATAAGCAACTCTTCTTAAGAAAACTCTTCATAAGTGTTGTCCTGGGTTTGAATTGAGGAATCCTCCATATACCTCCATATACCAGCGTTTCCCAAAATGTGTTTTCATTGGAGGCTTTTTGCTTCACATCTGTGTACAACTTTATAAAAAGAGAATTCAAATATCATTGTCATCGATCAATATTTGTGTTATTTTTAATCTAATCTAGGCCTAAACTTATAATTGCCTGCATCTTGAGCATTTGTAGGCCTAACTACAACAAAAAACGTTTTAGGTTTGGACGCCAAAAATTCAAGATCAAAAGGTTCCACGGTGTTGTTCAATGTTTGATTCTATATAATAATACACCTACAGGATTTAATTCACAAAGTGTAAAAAAGTATCGTTCATCTGAGGTTTCTTCCAGATAAACTCAAACACACCAAGACAAAAACTATTAAAAGGATAAAACGCAGAAACACAGAAGCCACTAATCGGTCACTTTGAGTGTACCCCAAATAAATTCCTCTTCTAAAAAGTAATCGTTTCTCATTTGAAGCTACTCTGTCCAAATCTTGATTAACACAATCGCAGCTGTAGGTAAAAGAATGGCAGTTACTGCTCTGTCAATATTAAAAACACAAATAACTAATTCAGGTAACAATAGGTGGCTAGCAAAGCAACAAATGCAGAAAACACTGAAGCTGAAAGCATAATGCCACCATCAAATGCATATTTTCAGGCTACATATATATATCGCTCATTATTTAAATACAGCCCAGTTTTACACGGATGTTGTATTGTATTTACAAAATTCCACAGTATTGTCACACTCTCAGATATACCGAGCAGATGCCTTACACATGACCTGACAATGGCAAAATAAGTACAAATTCATCAACTGCCTAAGTTCCACATAAGTGATGAATTGTCAAAACTCCAAAACAGCTAGACTACCTTTCATAGGGATTGAACTAATCTAGACGACTGCAAAAGCTGCTATTACAGAGATAAGTGTGACATAAGCAGCTCATCACCACTCAAAGGACTGGTCACCTAAAACAATGTACAGCAGACCAGTGAACCAAACTGTCTAACCCTTGCATTGGTATCCCATATATTTTAGTACACGTTCACTGTTAATCTGCACAACGGCATTTACAGATTTATAGATGTAATATTACATCCATAATCTGTAAATGCAATTTTGCAGATGTTGTGCAAATACATATCTGAGTGATGCAATGAAATCAGTTTTTACATTTTAACCGAGTAAAACATTCAAACAAAACATGAGTATACAGCATTATGGGGCACAAAGATGACATCACAAATGCATCAACATCAGAAGTACAGTCTTCCTTACCCTACAGGTGGCAAGAAAGGTGCTCGTGTTCATTCCACGGGCATTAGTATAACAATACTGACAATAACGCACATAGATTCTTCATTGTCAGTACAGTTGCTTCTTCACATCTCCAAAATAATGATTATTGAATTGCGAGTCAAGTAAGCAACTGAATAGGCCTGCCACATATCAAAATGCCACAACAGCTACTCCATACAACTCAAAACCATTAACCACAGAAATGATAATATATCAAAATGACAAAACCTACCTATCATATGAGGATTAAGCCAAGATGATATCAGATGATGTTACATTGAAATGAAGTGTATCTGCTAAATAGTTTAAAGTAATAAACTTTCAGTTACCTGGTACACATACAGCTTTGACTAATAGGTCGGTTAACATTTATCTCTAGGCCATCAGACAACAGAACAAGTCATCACGACCACCGAACAAGTTAAGGAAAGAACTCCAATATTATAATTGTCATATCTACTCAGCAGCTCTATATAAATTTCTGCTGTTACTCTACAGCAGTTGCCATTACATATATGGTATGTATACCATACTCAGCATAAATTTCCTCCAACATCCTTCGACAAATTTTGCCTGCACCGAATCTTACCAAGATAAAGCTTATATTGCTAGGAACATCAGAGAAACAGAGCATGCGTGTTTGCTACCTCCATTGCTCTTTGGTGATTCACTTACCACTGTGCTTGTAATTTGTGTTTCATGAGGTAGAAAATGGGACTTAAAATTACAACAGGATCAAAAGACAAGTTTCATGAAAACTAAGCCTTGTTCTCAGCATGAAAGTTAATTCTGAATGGAAAAAAGTATGAGCAGATTATTATATGCCACTCAGGATAATAGCAACAATTAAAAAAACATTTAATAACTTTTTTGCATTATTAAATTTACTGCTAATTTTAAAATATTAATACTATTTCATTATACCATTACTCAGCAACTACACTCAGAGCTTTTCCATTAGTCAGTTGCTAATAGATAATCTCAGCTGCATCTTGGAACACGTTGAACTTGAGAACACGTTATTAATGTCAAGCGTGATCTCCATTGTTTTTATACATACTAACATCTACAATCAATAATCAACAGCATTACTTGTTCATTGTCTGAGATTCCTGGCACCTATGAATTGTGTACTCTTCAATTGTTGTTGATTTTGCAGAAATTAGCACGAAATCTTCCAATTACTTGTGATAACTTGTTATAGCCAGTCTCACTCTATCTGCCCAATGCATTGCAGACCATTGCTACAAAAGACCCTTGATGCGATTCAATTGCATGCAAGCAAACAGATTAACGTCAGTTTATACAGTAATGGTACCATGGATACACCTGGGCTTCTCTTCAACCTTCCAGCTTTGCAGAACAAAACTCTGCCATAATTTACTTAGGTCATTTTTAAAATCTGGTCTAACACAAGCATTTTCTTATCTTAACAATAGTCCATGTATCAGTCTACATCATTCCTAAGGTCTAGATAATTGTAATTTCATTACAATCACGCACGTCTCACACGGATGCATAATTTTAGCACTTTTCAAGCTGAGACCGTAGATAATTATGTGCCTTACAGTTGAAAGCACAAAAGTAATAACCATTGCATCAATTGACAGTTCTAGAATTTAGACAACAATGCCAAATAAATTAATTAATTAATAAAAGCCACCTATATTTACAACACACTCATAAAAAAAGACTATCCTAAAATCCTACATGCAGACAAAACTCAAGATAACCATTTCAAATGATGACAATCCCAATGGAATGAATCACTAGAAATGTACGTGAATTGTGGTACAATTCATCAACAACCATCGTCATCACTGATGCTGGTTAAAATCAGAGCTGAATAAAAGAGAGATGCAACTGTCCAACTGCAGCATCCTTTCCCCTTCTATGTCAATACAATTCATTCTTTGGAAACTGATCCCAAGTAGTCTGATCGTGGATGCAACCCTTTCGGTTGAAACTGGTGCTCGAAAACCTGCAGACAGCTCATGACAACAGCCGAGACCAACAAGAAATGATCAACAGCACAATTACGAAGACTCCTCCTTCTCACTGCTCGACAAGAAGTCAGTGACATGATTTGTGGCTGATCAAGAGATCGATCACTAGATGATAAAGTCGTCAGAAAGAGGATCGTCAGTGAGACGCTGTGATTGAAACGGACAAAGCCAACACCACATTGAACCTAGAAACACATCAATACAATTATATCAATACTAGTGAACTGCCAATACCACAAGTATAAATTACTGATTACTAAATAGAGCTGTACCGATTAATCGGCTGGCCAATTAATCGGGCTGATTATAGATATATCGACGATATCGGTAAGATAATCGGTGCCGATTATTATTTTCATTTTATAATATTATTTTCAGTCTTTAAAAGCAAAATGATGACAACAACATAATTGGATCTGTGAAGGACAGCGTTTCGTTCGCTTCCCATAGCGAGGCGAACTCGGGCTTCTACTTCAGACCACCCAGTAACCATTGTGTTAGATTGTTAGTACTGCAAGAAAGTGCCTACAGCTGTAGCCTGTTGTGCAGAGTAAGTCATAGTGCATGCTTAATTACCCTGGGCACAATCTAGGCCAAATTGGCAGGTCATAAAATTGGCCTGTCTGGGGAGGTAATGGGATCATTGGCATGTTAGAAGAAGGCGTCCAGTTACATAGATATATCTTTCCTCTCCTTCCTCATGCAAGGTCGATACCAGAGGGTGTGCCAAATCTGTATTGGCTGCCTAGGATTAGTAACCAACTACATGTATACAGCTCCTTTGGAGCAAGTGTCATGCTTGTATCACAACAATAGGCAGTAGCAGTAGGTCTATCTTTTAGAACCAGACATCTTGGGAAACACAATGATATAATCAGTTAAATAATCGGCTAAATAATCGAGTATCGGCAAACAAATAATCTTCAATAATCGGTATCGGCATAATCGGCAAAAAGCGATATCGGTACAGCTCTATTACTAAATACCATACCATACATCAATACCACTCAATGGTAAATACCACAGCATAAAATATCACTGCGTAGTAAAAACAGGAACCTCAAAACATAATTTAGATTATGTTAGATTATGTTATGTTAGATTATGTTATGTATGTCAACAGTCATTTCCTGTACACTGAACAAACCAATTGAATACCTTTGAACTGCCATTACTTTACATTAGGACATAACCGGAAATCGCCTCGGACATTCATCTCGGCAGAATATCCCGTATTTCGGGACCATTCGAAAGTATTTGCCTCGGCAAATATTACACAAACAAATAGTTGAAAATTAAACAAATACAATCCAATAACTCTTTTATAAACATTTGACAAGCTAAAAACGAAAATTACAAAATTTAAAGCCGTATTGTTGGCATTACAGGCACAAACATTTATTTTGCTTATTTTTCACAAAACTGCAAAAGTCGCAAATTTTAAGCTTTCCCATGTGGATGGTACTTGCAGGGCCAGAGCTACCACAACTATTTGGTTCGTACCCCGATCTGGCAAATAGTGTATCCAAATACTCAGATTCGGTACTCAGTGAAAATTGTCTACTCGGTTATGCCCCTACTTTACATGTATAGTAGAATAACAAGAATAAGCATTTGAATTACTATGAATAGCAATGAGGATTCTGGAGCATTGGCAGGCATCCAGCTGAATACCAAATTCTGTCTGTTTAATGCATACATACATTCTCTGCTCTTGCATGAAGTTGAGACATCAACGCTAATCAAAGGACATAGTGGAGAATCTCCATAAAGGACATCTGCAAAAATGACCTATTCTGGACCTTTTGTCCCCATTTGGCCATACCCTCCCCTCCCTCTCTCTCTGTGAATGTCCACTACAAGACAGTGTGGCAACCCCAGACTCACATATGCATCAACTGACTCCTCCTTTCTGCTGCTGCAATTTGCATGTCAAACTCTAATCCACTTTTGATGTCATCATCATTCATTTTACTGTCGTTCCACAGTTTTTGATCCCTCCCTTCCCCTCATTGCAGACATATCTTATAGACGGACCCGATGCCTTTCAATAGCGGTGCTTTTGGAGAATACTGTACCCTCCCTACATGGCTTATGTCGGCAGTTGTATGACGCACTCTCCATTGTCAAATATGTTCCAAAAACATGGCTCCCACTGTTTGGACACAATCTATGAATTCCGGCCTCCAAGCGGTTGGAAGAGACCACCTGGTGTCTGTGTCACATGCGGACATGAATGGTTGAGTCTGTCCGACCCGCGTCTGCCGAGTTCTGTACTATCATGTGTCTTCCCTTCCAATGCATTGTCAACAGGAAACACATTTCCTATGGAACAAATTCAGAGTACAAGCCATGATCACCTCACCTTTTCAAGTGAATCCATAGTCTGCAGTAATGATAAATTTGAAGGTTCAAACAAATAACTTGTATGTCATTAGGACTGATCTTTTTTAATTTGACCTGATTTCGGATTTGTTTTGGTGTGCTGTCGGTTGATGTCCTGGGTGTTATTATGGCGGCGCTATAGAAGTTTATTAGTCATAGTCATTGGTTAGCATATCAAGACTGAAGCGTATAAAGAAAGTTCACCTTTGCCAAACACTTCCGATAGCAGTGCTCGCTTGGATAGATTTGCCCTGAATGAGCCTTGTTTCTTTGCCTGCTCTACAGCCGTCTCATCGCTAAGAATTGCCTGCAACTGCATTAAAACGCACAGTCTGTCACCATTGCAAGCAGAAATATTATTTTAATTGAAAAATCTTTGTTAATCAAAACCAAACACATTCCTGGTAAAACAGACAGAGATTTAGGATCAGTAAGTAATGAAATATTGAAGCACAGCTATGCACTTTCCATGCAGTTTTAAGTATAATTTCTAACCTACAAGTAAGTTTCACTTTTAGCAATTGCTGCTCATTTAGTGCAACACTCTGTCAACAGCAGTGTACAGCTCAGTGGCCTTGATATTAAATGATCTTAAAATTAATTTCAACAGCCATGTGAGCAGTCCAACAACCAGGATGGACAAGAAATCACAAGACGCATCAGGATTCAAATCCAGACACAGATCTGTAAACAAGGAAACATACTGTGCCATTCTGTGGTACACTATGCTATTCCCTCAGCACATATATAGTAAAGTTCAAGTTTTTGTAGTATAGACAGCTTGCTGCTAACCTGATCACATCCGATGGCAATGACAAACATTCCAAACAGAATAGATTCAATGACCAATACTATGGAATGCACCCTACAAGAACAAACAACTATTTCTTTGACTGACCCTCTCGACCTATCTCCTCCTATCTTCCCATAACCCCACCTTGATTCACCTTTACCCTTTATGGCATATGGCAGCCTATCCAGAAAACTTCACAATATATCGACAATTTGACATGAATTTTCATTTTAAACGTGAGAAGGGCCACTGTACATCTAAGCATATTATTACTACAGCTGCCCCTACAACTGCCAGGGCATTCGCCATTGCTGGCCCTACATTGTGGAATGGTCTCAGGCCTGGATCGGGAGGGCCTCTAAGTAGTCGTATTGAAGAGGCGCTATATTAAATTCATATAAATTCAAATTACATAGATATTGTGGAAAATGACTGAGATTGATAACTACCACGTATATCCATAGTCGAATATTGCATAAATATGGCACTTCAAAACCTGCAATTATTACCTGTTTCTACATAACATATTTATTTAAAATTTTCTTGTGCACCCTTTGGTAACAGCTGGCGTGGCGTACTGCTTGAAAACTGCTGCCAATTTGATAACTACTGTGTATATCCAATTATCCATAATGGAATATTGCATAAATATGGCACTTCAAAACCTGAAATTATTACCTGTTTCTACACAACTCATTTATTTAAAAATTTTAAATTTTCTTGTGTACCCTTTGGTAACAGCTGGCGTGGCATACTGCTTGAAAATCGTTGACATACATTACACTACAGCTGTTCGGAAAATCTTGCATGAACGTGTGCCCAAAGGTGTTCGTGTATTTAGATGTTTATACAGCAGCTGTGGATGACCTTCAAATGTACCATTTAGCATATTCAGGGTATCAAATGCTCATTACTTACAGTCTGGTATGTCTTGAGCTGCTGTTTTTTGCTGAAGAATCCATTACCCATGAAGCTATGACCAAACAGATGGAATATACACTTGCAACTCCTGTATCAAAATAGAAAAGAAATGATTAAATATCATCACATGAAAAAAAGACAGGTATCAAAACCACACATGGTTGGGTTGACAAACTAAATGTGGAACATTGCAGGCAAACAGAAGCATCGTATGATGAGTAAATAGCATGATTTAGTTCAAATGCGATTACTATTATTTCTAATTACTGGCAGTCGTTTCTACTGCATTGGTGTCCAATGCAAGAGGCATCATAGATAGAAAACCAAAGGTAAGCCATAAAACAACTCAATATTAGGGATGTTAAACGATAAAACGGAAATCCGGTTATCTGTTTTGAAACCGATAATCGGTTTTTAAAATCCGATAATCGGTTTGCCCCAAAAACCGATATTAACAGCCCTACTCGATATCCAGAATATTGATTAACTAAGGCAGAAACAGTCTATTCTGGCAACGCAATTTGAGCAAATTAACCTTAACTTGAGAATTAAATTACATAAGCAATTGAGCAGAGTGAACAGAATATGCCAACCATAACAGACAGACAGAGCTCAAAAACCTAGATCCAACAGAAAAAGCTAATGCACCAAGAACAATTCTAGCATTAAAATGACCCGAGAAAGACGATGCAAGAGGAAGTCAATGATGGGTAGTTTATAGGGTTGTTAATACCGGATTTTGGGGCAAACCGATTACCGAGTTTTAAAAAACCGGTTTTAAACCGGTTGTCGGGTTTTAATGGTGCTCTTAGAAAAATATTGTAAATTGTAATATAACACAACTCTGCACATTATTTCAAGTATTATGTATTGCAATGCAGTATCAACATTTGATACTGAAGTGTTTACGTGGGTGCTTTGAAGTCAGGTCTTCTGTCTGAGTGCTGCTATCTTAGTCGGCTCGAATTACCCTTACTCTAGCTCACATTCCCACGTTAGGCTTGCATTGACAAAAGAGCCGTTTATTAGCAATCAAGATCTATTAATTACCCTGTTGGAACAAATATTTCCCTTAGAATAGTTGACTTACTTACTTGAGCATCTTCCTATGGGAATTAATCCGGGATAGGTGAAATAAACAATAAGGCGAAATTTAAAAAAAAATCGAATACCGGTTTTCAAATGACATAAACCGATTACCATTTTCTCAACCGAAAACTGGAATTCCGGTTATCGTTTGACATCCCTAGTAGTATAGATATTAAAAGCAGCAAGAATGGGAAGCAGAGTACCTCAAAACAACAAATACACTTTGAACTCACAGTAACCAATGCAAAGGTTGGCATACTAATTAGCAATTAGAAGACAAGAAGTGGGCTATGTATTTAAGTACTTCTCTTCAAAGGACATTTCATAGCACTGTTGTGTAAAATGCCCTACAACCTAAATTTCAGGTTTCTGCATTCAAATCATTAATAATTGAATGTAATGTCTCATAAAGTTTGAAATGCCACATACAAAAAATAAGCAAAAACATTCAACTGGTTAAATCCTCTCAAATCTCTCTAACTGAGATTGCATTCACAGACCATGGCTCTCATCCCATTCACAGACCATGGCTCTCATTCCATTCACAGACCATGGCTCTCATCCCATTCACAGACCATGGCTCTCATCCCATTCAAAGACCATGGCTCTCATCCCATTCACAGACCATGGCTGTCATCCCCCCATTCACAGACCATGGCTCTCATCCCATTCACAGACCATGGCTCTCATCCCATTCACAGCCCATGGCTCTCATCCATGCCATGGCATTGGTCTTACAGATACCAGATGAGCTGAAATAGCCTGAGACCAATCGCTAGAATCTGAACTTTCTGTGAAGAGAACTGGGACCATCTGTCGGGAACAGAATAATTACTATTTGCCATAAACTGATACCTGACAGAATTAACAGTACAAAAGATCTTCAGATACACAATCAAGCACTATTTTCAAGAAAATTTAAAATAGCAAATGGCACAAAGCTGCATGTAAAAATTCTTTGATGATACATATTGGCTTCAATATAGAATAATGCATAAGAAGGTTTTGTAATAATACTGAGTCTAAGTTGCAATATTTATGGTTTCGGGGACAGGACCACTTTGCCGGCTAATCTAAAAAGCAACAATTAGTCTCGTTTCCCTGTGTAAGTGTTCCACATGATGAACAATGCATTATAATCCCAATTTAAGTCATTTCATACAACAAAAATAAATGTACTTACCAACATAAAACAAGAATTGAATAAAATATTTTTGATTCAACTCTCCAACACAATTGTTAATCCTGAAAGAAAAACAAGCACTCAGAAGACTCAGGAAAATAAATTTCGAGCCCAAATGCAAATTTATACTTCCCTCAGACCTCCACTATAGAGACCAAAAATATATATTGATTGTTTAATAAATATTTGTTTAGCGATATTCTTGGAATGTCACACTGCAAACCGTTACAATATGTTAGTTGTTTAGTACCATAGTCTGATTCAATTGAGTTTCAGATAATATTATAATAAATGTGAGAATTCGTTGGAGATTCTACACAAGAGTTCTGTCATTAGACAGACATTTAATTTACTTTCTATGTTGAAAGATGATGACAACAATGACTCAGATTTTTATTAAGTTTTCATAGCATCAAAAGGCAGTTTAGTCAACAAGTCTAACACTGTATGTAAACTGTCTAACCATTTTCCTTCAATCTATGCATACACCAGAGATCAGAATGGTGATCACACAACACTTCTTTACATTTTTATTTAATCCAACATTCAAAATATAAGTTAAGTTTCTAGGACCCACATACAGGAAGCTATCCATCCATCTGTTTTCCTACATCAAGTCTTCAAAATGAACAACAAGTCTAACACTCTTATGTCCATTGATTGAGAGAGGTTGCTCGAGAGCACTTGAGAGAAAGGGACTCACCATGGACAGTGGTGATCCATTCGTTTGATACAGCGACGACAAATGCGACAGTGGTGGGCTCTTGGAGGTCGGTAAGTCTCACACTTCATGCAAACTGTCCATCCATTTTCCTACAATGCACAAAATTTTTATATTAAAACTCTAATCTAAATAAGCGTGGCTGCCGACGGTTAAATTTGACTCCCGCAATAATTTGTCATCATTCGCTCATACTATGCCTGTAATCGTACTGTGGTTTGTCAATTTGAAATTAAACATAAACTATTATTATTATTATCATCAAAAGGAATTCGAAAAGCAACCCTCAGTCCATATGACAATCAATCGATCAGTTTAAAAACAATTTGAAAATCCCAATTCGCAAAAGAATTACTTTCATCACTGATTTTTTTAAATGTATAGTTTGAGTTACATGTTTAGAGCTACTTAGAAAAAGGAAATAAATCAATTAAAAAATGGTGTAGACATAACCCATATTCAAACAGGTTATAAAGCTCTACCATAAATATATCGCCCTGCTTGATTTGCCAGGTTTCATGACTGCCATATACTCACCCACAATGCGGGATCTGCATGCGCTATCGACCCCTAGCAAATGATGCAATGAGAAAAGCAGCATCATGGGAAGAGTTCACATCATGATAGACAGACAGTTATGATAGACAGACAGTTCTCTTCCATTATGAAATTAAAGATCTGATCTAACGATTTCTACGGCACCAATATTCAATACTTAAGGGCATCCGTCGATAGTGCATAAACACATCTGAAACTGTAATAAAAAAATTCAAATTATGTATGAGAAGTCGAGTCAAAATCTAATAGAGCAGAAAAACAAAAAGCTGGCCAAGATGGGCAACCAAGTTGAAAGAGACAGGTCTTAAGAAAAAACCTGAATGTCCTCAAATCGTTTAAGGAACAAACTAACTGTGCAGTGAATTTAGCAGATTTTGACCAGACACAGTGAAAGCCACAATGAAAGCCCAACAATTGGGTTCACGTCTGAGGCACATGCTCGAGTCAATGTCCATTGATCAAACGCAATCTGACAATCATTTGCAAGACATCGACTGATGGTCATGACCATTATACCACTGAACATAATCAAATCACTTCTAAAGACAGATTAAAACAAGACTGGAGAGTTTGGAGACACCAAAACGCAGGCACTGGCAAAAGAGTGATATAGAAATGGTGGGATACAAGAAAGACTATGCAACTTTATTGCTTCTGCTGACAACGAAATTATTATTAATCAGAACATTTTTTCTTAATAATAATGATCCAATAATAAACAAAAAGAAATGGAAGGATGGTGAACAATCTCTGATTTGCGACATTGGACTCCTAACTAGAAGCGAACCAGAATTACAGGATATTACGACACAGATTGACGAGACAAGTAGAAGATTCAACCTAATGATCAGCACAGGAAAACTAAAACAATGGTGATTAAAAAGATCACAGAGACATCAAAAAACATCAAAATCAAAGGAGAAGCGATTGAACAAGTAGAAAAATATGTCTATATAGGAGGGATAATAAATGCAGATAACAGTTACAACTAAAAAGACATACAGAGGAGAATTGGATGCACTACTCCACAAGCATTTGGAATGATGAATGATGGAGAACAGTAAACAGAAAACCAAGATAAAAAATACAGATAAAGATACAACTGATTTTCCTATTCAGATCGGAATGTTGGTCGATACAGAAGCTAGATGAGAGAAGAACTTTTAATGCCAAAACGAGTTGGCTGCAGAAGATCGCAAGGGTTTCAAGACAACAGAAAATAAGAAATGATGACATAAGACAATCAATAGGTTTCCAAACAACTCTGCTAGACAAAGTCGTTCAATGAAGACTCCAATGGTTTGGACATGTGGAGAGAATGCCAGTTGATAGAATCGTAAACAATGCACAATAAGCAGAGCAAACCAAGACAACACTGGATACATAATAATTATAAATGAGGACATGACATCACTTGGACTGACTAAGGGAACAATACACTTCACAAATGACAGAGTATAAAGGAGGAAATTTATTCGTACCCATTGCCACCAAAAGCCTGGCACAGGACTGATGATGATGATTATAAACCATTTAAACAGAAATGTGAAACTATTAGAAAAATCATCAAGTTACAACTTGATGCATTTTCTAATAATTTCACATTTCTTATTGTAAACAAGACTATCTGTAAAAAACCTCTTTTAGAAACATGCAGTCTCAATCGTCTTCGAAAACAAAAGGCTCTTTACCAACACCAATTACATTCATCAACACCAAAAATCTGTACAGAAATCTAGAGATTTGTAACAACTTATGAATGGAAAATTCCATTATTACCAGTGTCAATTTAAAAAATATATGAATAGGAGACATACCTTAGACATCTTTCTTCCCGAGTGCATATCTGAGAAGTCTAGATTAGTCTTGGGCAAAGGAACCGTTCCCGGATCAGAAAGAACTGCTCTAAAGTGTGACATGACCATAAGGAATATAACGACATTGAAGATGACGACGTTTACAGCACCAACGAGGCTTCACAGAAGTAAACAAAAAACAAATACAAATCAGTTACTCACAAAACTATCCTTATCTATCTCTTCACAGCACATAACATGCACAGCATAAAATAATTAACACAATCTGTAAATGAATGACATATTTATTTAGTATATCAATGCCATTTCTTTCAACATTTAAGCCAAGTCTGAGTCCACCTAAGTCGAGTCCGAGTTGCTCGCGTCCGAGTCCAAGTACACCAAAACACACAGTAAAGCGTCTTGTAAGAATTGACAGTTCAATATTATATACACAAAGAATTAATGTAAAGTGTCAAAAACATAAGAGTAGGCCTATAATTGCTCAAGAATGATTTTAGTTTCTCTAAGTTATACTTCAAGAAGACAAAGTTAAATAAAGTCTTGTTTGATAGTCTGGCACAATGCGGTCGCAAGAAAACTCCTCCGCTGCTGAAAATATGTTCAACGAGTGCACTGGTGGCAGGTACTGCCAGAACTCAAAGTGCCACAAAGCGTAATCGTGGCACGTAGGCCTATACAGTTGCCTATTCTGCCCAGAAATCAAAATACCAGGGTAGCTGTACTGTATTTTCGCACAACTTCAAATATTTTTTAATTCTGTGATTACAAGCTGTTTGTTCGGATCAGATGTGGAGATGGTTTGATCATTATTGTCAAACAAGCGTTTTCATATGCACTGGAGGCTCAGTTTCCTCATGGTCATGGTTGGAATTGTAAATATTTGCAACAGCCTCCATTTTTGTTAAGATTATGTCTACTGTCTAGATAAAAATAAAAAATCCCAAAACCGTGACACAGAAACAAAGTCACCGTTCGTGTCAAGAGCTTAGAGTCCGAGTTATGTCATTCCGACTCCAAGTAAGTCCGAGACCTCAGAAAAACGGTCTCGAGTCCTTTGCTGGACTCGAGTACTACATCACTGGCTTCAGTAAGCCATTAAGTTTAAAACAAGTACAAGTAAAAACATGGGTTTTTAGGGACCCTCTTTTATTGACTTTAGGTAATTTGGTAGATGGCGCAATCGATCCATTTACTTAAGAGATAATTTATTTTATAATGCAAACTTGCCAGAGTAGAGCTCGTTAATGGGGACTCATTCGAGTGAGTAAACGATATTTAATTTTGCGCATTTTTTGAGTTATGTCCGTAAAAATTTGATACATTGTCTTGTCATCCAAGCGTGACATGTCTGCAAAAGTTCAGCTCTGTAGGTCGACGGGAACATACAGAAAAAAAGAGTTGCAAGAACTCCGACGAACCAACGATCCAACGTTCACGACAAACTTTACGTGAACCAAGTTAAAGAAAAGAGGGTAAAAATCACATGCAATATATTTTATGTTGTCATTATACTTAAATGTTCTCAACACAATCAATTCTGCAGTGGTTAAATCTTCTCTGCATCTTTATACTAAAAACTGTTTTATGCAAATGGCCACAAGAGCCACTACAATGAAACCACCTTCCATATTGGATTCAATTTTATATCGAGCAGAGAGAAAAGAAGTGAAAAAGGTGCATTTTAGCGCATTAAATTATTACACAGTTCATATGGCGTATTTTAGCATATCTAACTATATTGTTTATTATATCGAGCATTTTAGCATAACATGTATTTCAATTGGTGGATTTGATGCGAATGGATGTCAAACTGTAAACTCCAAAGTTGAACGTGGGAAATGTAAAAAAATTGGTTGATTTCATGTGGAATGACTCTTAAGTAAAAGCTGGATTAACTGCTTCGATGGAAGTAGGATGAAAAAAAGGCTGTGTAAGCAGAAGCTGGATTGATTAAAAAGAATTATGCTTAAATGGAAGCTGGATGGAAGAAAAGAATTCAAGCTTAGGTTCAAGCAGAAGCTGGATTGATGAAAAGAATAATGCTTAAATGAAAGCTGGATTGATGAAAACAATAATGCATAAATGGAAGCTGAAGAGATTAAAAGAATAATGCCAAATTGGAATTGGATCGATGAATAGATTAATTGGGTAAGAGTAGCTGGATTGATGAGAATGCTGCTTAGATGAAAACAAGAGTGAAAGAAGGCTGTGCAAGTAGAAATTAGATTTATGACAAGTTAAAGTAAAAACATGGGTTTCTCAAGATCTTTTTTATCTTCTAGATTGTGCAATCGTTCCATTTCCCTAAGAGATTATTGATCACAATTTTCGAGTTATGTCCATAAAAATTTGATACATTGCATTGTCCTGCAAGCCTGAAATGTGTGCAAACTTTCAGCTATGTAGGTTGACAGGAACATACCGAAAAAAGAGTTGAAAGATTCCGACGAACTGACCATGACAAACCTTACGCAAGCCAAGTTAAATAGAAGAGGGTAAAAAGAATTATGCTTAGCCAGAAACCAAATCAATCAAAAGAATTGTGCCCAAGTAAAAGCTAGATTGATGAAAAGAATTGTGCATTATTGAGATAGTTCAGCATTTTTTTTAGTACATCGCTTGCAGTAATGTTAGTAATAATTAAATGCACTATTTTTTCTTATCAAAATTTTGTTAATGAAATATGTTAAAATGCACCTTTATTAAGAAAGTAACTGAAAACTATAAAGAACCAAATTTTAACATGATTACTTGTGCATTGGATTAAAATTTACTTGAGGACCAGTCTAAATATAACCAGTGGCACCCAGTCTACCGTATATACTCGACTATAATTTAAGACTATTTCAGGACGGCGAAATAGGTATTTCGACTTATACTCGAGAGACAAAATAGTGGGAGATTCTTGGACCCAATATTCAACATCAGATATCAAACTACATAACTTGATTTATGACGGCCACATGCATTAATATTGATCTGCCCATAGTAAAATATATATATCCTGGAGAAATCCGCCGAACTTTAACGCCAAAAGCTAGCAGATATCAAACTATATATCTTGATTTATGATGGCAGCATGCATTAATATTCATCTGCCCATAGTAAAATATCTGCTTTGTGGAGAAATCCGCCAAACGTCTCCGCCGAAAGACAGCAGATGTCAAGCTAAACCTCTCGATTTATCATTCGTTTTTGATTTTATGGGTTCGACTTATACTCAAGCCGTCAATTTTGGACGTTATTTTTTTCCCAAAAAAATGCACTTTGACTTATAGTCAAGTATATATGGCATTTCAGCTAACTAGTTTTGGCAAACATGCAGAATCAGGTTTGTCCTACGGAGGAAATTTTGCATGGGGGCTACTGTGCAATCAACATACACTGACTACACTTGCCTAGAGGGAAGTGTTTCATAAGACATAGCATTTCATCTTGCAGTCTTTCCTATGTCTAGGTCACTCTGAAAGTAGTCCATTTGTTTGGTGACCCTGAAAAGGGCTGTTTTGTGTCCCAGAAAAGGATTGTTTCTTTGAGCGTTATAAAATATTAGTTATGCATGGCGCTTCTGCGGTCGAAACTTCTGCCTCACAACCCACAGGAAAATTAACTCTGAGGCCGAAGGTTTTTTGCATGTCAAAAAAAACCAACACTAACATTGACCCTAACCTCCCTCTAACCCACCCTCATGACGCATATTAAATATTTAGCTATTTTTCTACAGCATGCATGTGCCAAAGGTTACGCTTGCGTAAAGGTTTCAGTACTTTTCACTTCAAAAATCTTTTAAGTGTTTGGCCGAAAAATTTAAAGTTTTGCTTGCATTATGGCCAAACTTTTGTCCACAGAAGATTCATCACTCCATCATAATAGGCCTACATTATATGAAACACATGCATATAACAGACCCTCACAACACATAATCTTATCAAATATACCTAAACTCTTTAACATAATTATGTTACAGCATTACTATACATTATTACCACTATATTTCAGCAGTACTTACATGTCTTCTTTACATCAAATTTATATGTCCCGTTGTGGTGTAATGAACGCTGTACTTATTTTATTACTAACCCACGCTATAAGTGTTATTAAGGTTGTACTTGCTAACTACGTAATATAAAACACGTCCCATTAGACATAACTATGTACTAAGCGAAGAGAATTTCCTCCATAGAAAATACCCGTATTCTAAATGTTTGCCCTAGTTTTTCCGTAAAATCATTTGTGCTATACGGATTCAAGTTACTTCTGTTTCCTATAAAATAAGTTCATGCAGGGCATCGCGCCAGCCCCAAACTACAGGACTATAATTCACAACTGAAAGATCGCGTTTTACCAATGTCTTATTAATAATTACATCCTTACGTTTCAGACATAGTTGGAATTATCAGATGCCTTATTACAACATAATCGGCATATGATACAGCAAAATAAGTAATTAAAATACAGAAAATTCCACAAGGATCGCCCCGAAAAACAGCCATGTTTAAAATAATAACTGCTTTTCGGCAGATTCAGCTGGGAAAGAAAACATGGCTACACACTGACGAATAAAGTGTGGCAGATCTAATTATTTAGCGCATTCTATTCTAGAATTCTACTACATCCTAGTTGCAAAATTAAATAAGTAAATGTACGGATCATAATTATTATGATATTTATAATATTAATGTCGTTTTAATAATTTGTTTCTTTGGCTTCAATTTAAATCATAATAGGTATTGGTCAGAGCGGACGGTGCATTCCAGTTGTTTCTGCGCGCGGTGAAGATCTCACCCGATCAATACATTTTTGTGAATTAAACATATTGTATGTATACATTTACTTATGTGTGTTGTGTGAATGCATGTATTTAAGCTGTGTATCATATATGTATTTAAAGTATAATGAGCAGTGTCGAGGGCTCGAGACCATTGCAATCGTTAAAGCAAGGATAGATCTTCCGCGGCCGAACAGGCCCAAAAATAAACGAATATTCTACTTCTACGGCCAAACTCATAAAAAATTTAGCGCGTGAAGACCTCGAAATCTGTGCATGCCCAACCATTGGCGCATACACATTTTTAAAAACCCTTAAAATTTGTGATATGAGTAATTTTGTTGGTTAGGGTAAGGTTTAGGCTTTGTGTCGTTTTTAGACATAATTTATACGAAGAACTTTCGTCTGCAGAATAATTCGGCCGCAGAAGTTCCAAGCTTAAAGAAAGTCTGTGCATTCACACTGAATCATGGGTTTGGCACTCCGGTTCGCTTAAAACCAGAGCTGCAGAAAACCCAAAAAATTGGTAGAATCTAAAGTGATTTTTTGCTTTTTAGTATTTACTGGTTTTTAAATTTTATTTTTATTTTGTCACAACAGTTTTGATACAACAAACATCAAACATAGCATGAATAAATAGCTTCAACTCGTTTTAATTATGACTTCAGTTAATTTCGGACTGAATGATACATAATTAGTTATATATGCTATAGTATATATGTATAGTAATATTGGTGAATTGAATATAATAAAAATCCTAGCTTAGGCAGCGTCCTTTATGAATATTTAGTCTTTGGTTTATCCTCACAAGGACTGAGAGGAACTTTTTACTTAGGAATAATTAATTGGTTGTAGAAGCTTAATTTATAACGAATTTGTTTCTGTATTTTTGGAAAACGAGGGCGTTGCTTATCTAGTAAGAAAGAGGTTTTTTTCGTAGCGTAAATATCTAGTTAGACATTAAATTTTATTCTTCTCCAGTTGATAACAAATTTGGTCGACTCACTGGTTGGCCGATTACGTTGTAACGACGGGTGCTTAGCGAGGATGTAAGTAAAGTGTAAGTGTGACCAGCGAACAGGTAACATGCGAACCAAAATGAGAACCGTAGGGTCGGTTGGGGTCGGGTGCGTGGCGAATAGCCGAAACCCGAATCCCCGAAACTTATTTCCGCCGTGTCCCCGAAGACGAAGCTGGATTAATAAATATGATTCCGCTGAAATGGAAAGCTACGATTTCTCCAACCTTGTCTTGTGTGTTAACTTTACTTTATCTGCCTTGATGAGTCTAATTTGAATGTCGCTTGCAAATACTTATTTGTCAGTCTATTCCTGAATGAATTTCAACCTAATTTGAAGTGTTAGTCTTTACAAACTTATTCCAATGGAATTATTCAGTTACACAAGTACTTCAAACCAGATATTTTTAAACCTTTTGAGATGCATAAATGCTTAGAATTTGGGCATTTTGACATCAGAACTTGTCATAGTAATTTCAGGGGATATGATGTTTGAGGAACTGTCAAATTGTACTTAGATAAGAGCTTGGCTGTGTGAAGATGACAACTGCAGCTAGACCTACATTTGACCCAGCTAGAGGTGGAACTGGAAGATCAGAGAATGACCTTGGGGCTTTATCAAAGCAGTATTCCAGTCGGGATCTACCTGGACATACCAAACTCAAATACAGGTGAGTTATTTGTAAGAGTGTCAACTAAATTTTTATTTGTTTCATTGGTGTAATTTATTACTGCACTTTGATATATCAGTTGGTCTATCTGCTGTTAAAGTGCTAATTATATGTGTATGGAAGGCTTGTTAGGCTGTCATGGCTTTTAATTTTCTAGAATGTGTTCTGCAGTGTTTGAACACGTCTGCCATTATCCCTTCTGCCCAAACATTTGGGGATCAGTAAATGTCTTGTTCAGAAGAACTTTTAGTTTTATTAGTTTAATAGCCTCCTTGGTATGACATCATACATTTTTGGGAAGGACTCTTGCTTAATGCTCACTCTTCGGACGCTTCGGTTTTGGGTTGTGTATTTTCTCGTGTTTCTGATTTTTAATGTCGATGTTTTCTCGAAGTTGGATTTTATCGAATAATAATTACGTACAAAATTCGTTATAAGTTTTATGGGCCTTTCGAACAGTATTATCTGGTAGCAGAGCGTGGTTTTAAGCCTACGCACATTGGATATTCGTCTGAATCGAAAAGTTGGTTTGTTTCGAAGAGAAAAAATTACCGTTAACTTTATGCGTCAAAATGGACGATTTGAACAGTGACGATTTGAGTGCATCGATGGGTGAGTTAAATATGGACTTGATAAAAACGTCAAAGTATAGATTGAAAACATCTTTCACCAAGAGCTGTCACAGCTTATTAACTTTGCTGGATGAAGCAGTTATTGATCGAAACAGCGTTCGAGATAAGCAGCAGCAGTTGGCGAACATAACAGACAAAACGATGGAACACTTAGAGCAATTGACGAAGATGTTCAGTGAAAATCGTGATCACAACAATGTTGAAAGAACATGTCATGAAATGGATGCGATAGAAGCAGAGTTTTAGTCAGTAATGAAATTAGTTCAACGACGGCTAGACGAGGACGAAGTTGTATTTTCTGTTCGAAGAGAACCGATAAGAGCTACAAGCAATGAATTATCGGAGCAAGGATTGCTCACCAACGCAGTAGCATCATGGAGAGAGCCTACATCCAGTGCTGATATAGGGCAGGACTTCTGGAGACAACTAAAGCGTGTGTCTATTCCAGTTTTTGGAGGTGACAAACGAAATTATGAAGCATGAAAGGCTTCATTTATGGCATGTGTTGATCGAGCTCCTACGTCGTCGGGAGTATAAACTGTTACAGTTGCGACAGTATCTCTCGGGTGAAGCGCTTAAAGTTATCGAGAATCTTGGTCATTCATCAGCAAGTTACGATGTGGCAATGCAATGTTTGGAACGGAAATATGGGGTGAGAAGGCACATTGCAATCCAGATGCAAGAAATTGATAATTTTAAACCAGTGAGACAACAATTCTCAAGACTTAGATCGTTTTGCAGATTTGTTGGACATTACGGTGATTAATCTGAAATAATCTAATCATCTGGAGGAATTGTCTTATGGTTCGCTATATCTGAAGTTGCTCAAAAAGATGACTGAAGGTATGGTCGCAAGTTATCAACGGTGGATATTCGAACACATGAAGACTGAAAATGTGGAAACGTTGAGTGAATGGGTTCTACAAGAAGCAGAATTCCAGACAATAGCCAATGAGACTGCAAGGTATTGTTGACACCAGAATCAATGTAAATAGAAGACAAAACATGCAGTCGTTCTTCGGACAGAGCCGTGACAAAAGTGGCCAGAGATAAGAAAATGTTCTGGGTGCTTGTACGTTTTGCAAAGGGCAACATGGTATTTGGAAATGCTCTGAATCGCAGCAACAGACAGGTGGAAGGTAGCAAAAGACAGTAAGTTGTGTTATCGATGCTTGGGAGGCACGCATTTTGGGAAGGTTTGTTTTCGCAGTCGTGAGTGTGGCCTAAATGGATGTAATCGGTTGCATCACAGATTGTTGCATAGGGAAAATGAAAGTCAACAGGATTTTGAGACTGTTCCAAAGGTTATCGCAGCATCGAGGTCATCGAATGAAGACTGTACAATGGTAGTGCATGCAACAACTGGAGTTGTGAATAGTGTGGAAAGCAGAGACAGTGATGATGATGCCACTTTAGCCTCAAAAGAGAATTATGTCAATGTGGTTGCATTGCGCACAGTTCCAGTGTTGTTGAAGAATGGAAATAAAATAGTTCAGATAAATGCCTTATTGGATGATGGAAGTACAAAAACTTATCTGAACTCTGATGTAGCAGCTGAACTTGGTCTTGTGTCAGAGGTTCGAGAGATAACTGTGAATGTTTTAAATGGTAAAAGCGAAGTGTTCAAAACAATGCCAGTAGTCGTCTAGCTTCAGAGCTTAGATAGAACTGTCAATGTGAAAGTTTGTGCCTTCACTACGAGAAAAGTAACTGGCAGCTTGGAAGTCGTCGACTGGAAGAAGTATTCTAAAAAATGGTCACATCTGCGAAGAATTGAATTTCCTACATTTAGGTCATGAAGAGTCGATATGTTGATTGGATTGGATTATGTGGATCTGCATTTGGCTCAAAAGGAAGTTCGAGGCAAGCCTGGTCAGCCAGTGGCTCGGCTTACACCATTGGGTTGGACTTGTGTGGGAAAAATATTACCAGGTGATGTTGGATTCCACACTAATTTCAACGCTACTTATTTTCTTCGAGAAGTTGATGAAATCAATTCGATACTTCGTAAGTTCTGAGAAATCGAAGAAGTAGCAAATTCGGAGAGTAACACTATGTCGCCAGATGATCAAGTATTACTAAAGGAAGCCCGAGCAAGATTGGAATATTCTGGTGGAAGATATCAAGTGAAAATTCCTTGGAAGGATGGCCAACCAGACTTACCAAATAATTTTGACATGGCCTTAAAGCGGTTGGAGTCCATAGAAAAGAAACTCCACAGAGATCAAGAAGTCAAAACTGCTTACTGCAAAACTATCGACCAGTATTTGGAAAAGGGTTATATCCGTAAAGTGAGCGCTGTCAGTAAAGAGGAAAAAGGTTGGTATCTACCACATTTTCCTGTAGTACGAAGTGACAAAGTGATGACCAAGACAAGGCTCGTATTCGATGCATCACCCACTTTCAGAGGTCAATCGTTGAATCAGACTATAAATCAAGGGCCAAAGCTGCAACAACAGTTGGAAGTAAAAATCCAATCGTGGTGGTTTGTGACATTGCGGAAATGTATCTTCGTGTTGGAATAGATGAAAAGGACAGAGCTTATTTCCGCTTCTTATGGCGGTATATGGACAATGGACGACCTCCAGATATCTATGACTTCAAACATGTTGTTTTTGGAAGAATTGCTCCCCTTTTCTTGCTCAGCTGGTTGCTCAGGAACAGGCAAGACGATATTGTGATCAGTTTCCAATGGATTCAGAAACTGTGCTGAAGGCAACATATATGGATGACAGTATGAACTCTGTGACTTCAGTCAGTGATGGTCTAGAATTGTATAAACAGATGTCAGAGCTCCTTCGTCGAGCAGATATGCATGCTCGAAAGTGGTTGTCCAATTCGGGTGAAGTATTGAAAAAGATACCACAATAAGATCAAATGACGGAACTAGAAATTGAAGGTGACCATCTCTATGGAGCAAAAACACTTGGTATAATATGGTTAGCACGTGAGGACGTTTTCACATTTTGTTTCAAATTATGTGAAGAAGGATTTGTTTGCACAAAGCGGAATGTGTCAAAAAAAGTTGCTTCTCTATTTGATCTGTTAGGCTTCTTGGCCCCATACATTGTTCGAGCTAAGATGCTATTGCAAAAGATGTGGCAGTGTGGTTTGGATTGGGATCAACCACTGGATAAAGAACTGACACAGGAAGTTGTAAATTGGTTTTCCAAAATCGCAGATGTCAGCAGAATTAAGGTTCCCAGATGTATTCGTCTACAAGAAACTGAGGAAATTTTGAAGCTGTCGTTACATGTATTTGCTGATGCTTCTATCGACGCATATGGTGCAGTCACATATGCAAGATGCACTTATGCAAGTGGTCGTATTTCAAGCCGTTTCGTGTGTTCAAAGACAAAGGTGGCTCCACTAGCATCAACAAGTGTACCACGTCTTGAATTGATGGCAGCAGTCTTAACACTCCGAATGGGAAATAATATCACTGGTCCATTGGACATAAAGAGTTCAAGTGTCACCTTTTGGAGTGACAGCATGAATGTTTTACATTGGATAAGAGGTCGGAGTCGAGCTTACAAACCATTTGTAGCAAACAGAGTGTGAGAAATCCAATCGTCAACTTCTCCAGAGCAGAGGAAACATATTCGATCAGAACAGAATCCAGCAGATCTAGCCTCAAGGGGAATGACAGCCTCAAATCTCGTTGAGGAAGAGCTTTGGTGGAACGGTCCAGCATTTCTGCAGTTTTCAGAGGACTGCTGGCCGAGCAACTCAATTGAACCAATCGAAGTTACGTGTGAAAGAAAAAGAGTTGATCAAGAGAAAAAGTTAATGTCGATGTTCGCAACTTTCCACAGTTCGTTGGTGCGTCTGGAAGATCGATTGAATCCAGATAGATTTTCAAATTGGGGACGATTGATACGTGTGCAGTCTTGGATACTGCGGTTTGTCAACAACTGTGGATTAGCCATGCAAGATAGGATTCAGGGTGAATTGCAGTGCAAGGAAATCAAAGATGCTGAACTACTTGTGATAAGAGCTTGTCAACAAGAAACTTTCAGTATGGAATATCGATCATTGCTTCAAAAGAAAGTATTGCCAACTAACAGCAAACTGTTGGTACTGAATCCGCAGTTGGATGAAGATGGAGTAATGCGATGCAATGGCAGATTAATTAATGCAGAAATACTACCATACGAAACGCGTTACCCAATCATCCTACCACGAAGTCATGGAATCACCAGATTGATTGTGAAGAATGAGCACGAAAAAGGAGCTCACATCTGTGGAACTAATCACACACTGTCAGAACTATCGAAGAAGTGCTGGGTTTTGTCTGCACGTGAAGCCATTAGAGAATGGGAGAATAAATGTATGATGTGTAAACGACGCACTGCAAAGGCAGCCAATCAGATTATGACACCGTTACCTAGTAGTAGACTCAAGTTGCCAAATCCATTGAGGAGCTTCGTCCATACAGCTCTCGACTTTGCTGGACCATTCCTTACGTTAAGAGGGCTTGGTAAAAGCCGAGAAAAACGTTATTTGTGTCTGTTCACTTGTATGATGACTAGAGCTGTTCATCTGGAGATGGCATATGGATTGGACACGGATTCCTTAAAAGCGTTATTTCGTTTTGCTAATCGTCGAGGTTTTCCAAAGGAAATGACATCAGACAATGGTCGAAATTTTGTTGAAGCAAATCGAGAACTGCAAGAACTGATAACGCAATTGGATAAACAGAAACATGTCAGCACTACATCATCACACGGTTTGAAATGGAGTTTCAATCCACCAGTTGCGCTTCACTTCGTAGAAGTGTTTCAGATCATGATAAAAGCTGCAAAACGTGCAGTTACTGCTATTCTTGGAAACGCTGAAGTCGGTGACGAAGAACTGATGAGCGCCTTTATCGGAGCAGAGGCGCTTCTGAATTCAAGACCATTGACATATCAGTCGGCGAATCCACATGATATTATTCCTCTGACCCCACGCCATTTTCTGCATGGTGAATTGGGAAGACAAGATGTGCCGTTTCCAGTTGATGAAAATCCTCATCCTAGGCATCGTTGGCGACGAGTTCAGGAATTGATTCGGCATTCCTGGCACCGGTGGATGCAAGAATGGTTACCGGGACTTGGAGCTAGAAAGAAATGGCATTCACAAAAACGGGAGTTTCGTGTAGGAGACGTTGTGTTGGTCATAAATCAAGACACAACCAGAGGTTCTTGGCCATTGGGAAAGATTGTTGCTGTTCATCCTGGTCGTGATGGACACGTGCATGTGGTGAAAGTTAAGATTGGACAGACTGTTTTTACACGAACTATAAACTCTTTGTGTCCGTTAGAAGTCTCTGATGATGGAGAGTCAAATGATTGACATGTTATGATGAATGAGTGAAGCTTTTTTTTTTGTGATGTTGCACATCACAAGGGGAGGGTTATGTTTAGGAGAACTTTTAGTTTTATTAGTTTAATAGCCTCCTTGGTTTGACGTCATAAATTTTTGGGAGGACTCTTGCTTAATGCTCGCTTTTTGGACGCTTCGGTTTTGGGTTATGTATTTTTTCGTGTTTCTGATTTTTAATGTCGATGTTTTCTCGAAGTTGGATTTTATCGAATAATAATTACGTACAAAATTCGTTATAAGTTTTATGGGCCTTTCGAACATGTCTTATTACATTACATGTGATACACGAAGAATATATGCAAATTATGCATATAATTGCATATTTATGAGGTTCTTAAGAGGTGATACGTAAATTTTTAAATGTGTATACAGTGGTTGACTTTTGAAGCAGGTGAAGTCACACGGAATAAAACCTGATTAGCTCACAGTGACACGTAGCAGCATGGCAATTGCATATCCATATGGACAGTTTTTGTAATTGCTGATCCAAATTGACTTCAGAATGGAACACGACTTTCTAATATATTAGAGGGGGTGGTGTCTCCAAGTAAAGTACAACATGTGGTTTCAGGTATCATTTCTTCCAATATCAATATCTGGCATACATATTTGGCAAGTTTCTATTACTTTAAATATCCCACGCATCATTGATTGTATTAACCTTCTCACTTTTCATTTTATTGCAGACAGGATGGTCAGAATTCTGCAACCGATGTAAAAAATCGTGACTTCCGCCGTGAACTGGAGGACAGAGAAAGACAGAGCCGAGACAAGAGAGACAGAGGCAGAGGAGGAGGTGTGTAACTCTGACTAACTCGGCTTTCACTTGGTGGCTTTGCTCCTCACTGTCCATATATATCTTCAGATTTCTTTATCTCTTTTGATAAATATTTCTGACTTCACTTCTCTTACACGAAATTTCGTGTGCGTCATATTACGAGTCGAACTTTTTAGGAGCTGCTTTCTGCTTCTTATTTCACTTAGTTACAGAACTGTGAGAGGTAAAATTTTGTGATTATGCTTTTGGATAATCAGCATTATTTATATATTTTGTATCAGAAGCATTTGCATTGGCAGCTGGGTGGACCAATTGGTACTTTTCTTGGTTCACTCTTTGATATATCTTTTGAAAACCGGAAAGGATCTGAGATAAGGTTATCTAATGTATTTTAATTAAAAAGATGCAGGTTTATTGCACAATGTCATATGGACCAGTTGCTAACAATTTTCAAGGTTTCAAGTGGACCAACCAACAAAACCATAACCATATATAATTTAGATAGATCAACCACAAATTTCAAGGATTCAAATGGACCAACCGACATTTGTTTTTTCCGAGATGGTATTTGGTAACTGTTTCTTTTGCATGTCTCATGGCAATGTAATATTTTCAGCAAATTGGTTAGCATTACAGAATGTGATATCATCAGACCTGGTGCCTCAGAACATAAATGCAGAGCTCGCTGACCAGTATTGTGGTGCCTAACTGTCTTTCAAAGCTCATCGAGGCTCTTATATCTGGCCCTCAAATGGTTTTGCATTGTGCCTTAGTTCAAAACATGTAATTATTTTTGGCATTTTGGACGGTGTGTGGTTGAAGATAAACTGAAGCTGACACATCTGAAATTTACAGCAGGTCTGCTAATTTTTGATTATATCATCTGAGGTGACAAAATTTGGTCAAAGGCTACCAAGTCCATTCTGAGCAGCTACTCAATGGCTTGTTATTTGATTAAAAGCAATTATTTGACACATATATTATATCTTATTGAAACCAAATAGAGATAAACTGCACCAGGGAACATGTGGAAATATAGTTAAATGTTATAAGCTTATTTTAGTGTTTTGCTGTTCAATGTTAAAGATCAGTTATTTCTATGGCTATCTGCCTGTGAGTCATTGCACAAATTTGATTTAATTCAAAGTAAGTCAGAGCATTAGTCGTACCCGTGAATGAATTCCAAAGTCAAACTAATTTGCTACAGTGAATATTGTGACTCCCAGGTTTGGGTTCTTTGGTTTTCATCTGCATAAAACTTGAATGTTATTTTTCTTGCTGAGTTGGCCCCAGTTTACAGAAAAAATTCAATCTGTACTGATATCATATACCAAGATCATGTAGAAGTACCCTTTAGTTGTATATTGCACTTTGGTTCAAGAGCTGCTATTGATCATCGTGTACTAACATATTAAGGAAGACCTGGTAAACCAATGGGATGGGTGACCCTGTTGAGTTCGTTTAGCCAGTAAGACTCTGAGCTGGGTGGACAGAAGCAGATGATAGGCAATGGGAAAACGGTATGTTCGTGTGAATATAAGATAATTAATAAATATCATCAGTTCCTTTTCTTATTGTTGGTGCTTTTGTAAATATCACTGTGTTTATGTTGAAGAGTCTGGCAGTGCTAGCAGCAGCAACACAAAAAGACCAAGAATTGAACAGGCTCCAGCATCAAACATAGATGCTGATGACCCAGTTGATGAAGAGGTTTGTCCATTTACACTGATTTGCAGATATTTTTTCTCCATATTTTGCAGTTGAATAAGTTAGCTGAGTGAAGACTTTTTGCTAATGCAGTACTTTTTTTCGTTGATCTAATGATTATTTCTTCATCTTTCACAGAAAACATAAGGGACTTGGCAGAGAAAGGTGATTATTTTTTTTAAACTATAATTTTCAACAAGCTGTTGCCTTAAACAAGTCAGGCTAAGAATTAAAGACTTTGGTTGAATCTTCATATACTTAGCTTCAAGAATATAGTATATCCATTGGCAGGAAATCATGACAAGTAGCATAATATGGTTTGTAGTCACGTCTGCCCAACATGGAATGCGATAATATTAATTAGTTATAAAAATCAACATTGATGGTTTTAAAAGAGCACTTTTCAGCTAATCTAGTACACATCAAGTCGTCCTTTTTGTCCACTGGGATGACTTATAGGCAGTCAAATCATAACTGCTTCATCTTTTTTGACCTGTGGCTCTTGTGGTCGTGTATTTTGATCTTTTATGGTAGAGTCTGGTGTTTTGTGATGTGGCTTTGGCTAAGTTAAAAGAAATGCATTGAAAGAGTTCTTATCTGTTGTGAACTGTTGAACAATGAGTGACATGCATGTGGAGTGTATTATATTGCTGTTTATGGTAGAGTCTGTTGTTGACTGTTTTGTTTTTGTATCTTGTAGGATGACGAGGATGAGGATTCTGATGGAGAGGATGATACAGCCGCTCTTCATGCTGAACTTGAGAAGATCAGAAGAGAAAGAGCTGCTGAAGCAAGCAGAAAGGTAAGGGAGAACCATTCACTGAAAGTAATGAAAATGGCACTTGATCTCTTTTGATGAAATTTAGGATAAGTTGAAGAAATATGATGTTTATAGTAAATTGTAAGAACTCATTCCCATTTGATGAGCTACATTATTCTTAATTTGATATGTATCAATTTGTTCTCCTTGTAAATCTCTTCGTTTTTATTTCATGTAGTGTTGCACTTGGTATAACTTGTATTTTACTCACTTTTGTAATTTGAAAAAAAATGTTGTTAGGAGGCAGAAAGGAAGATGACAGAAGACAAGATTCGAATGGAAAACATCCTGAAGGGAAATCCACTTCTGAACCAAGAGAAGTCAGATTTCAAAGTGAGAAGAAGGTGAGAAAAAAATGTTAAGTTTTTAAATTAGTCTAACCATTCGCGTATCATTTATCTCAGCTGCAAAAATTGTGCATTATGTGGAAACATATTTTTGCGGATATGCAGCTTTGTGTTCCAGAATGTTGCATGGCTGTTAGAAAGTCAGTTGTTGATAGTACAGTTTCAGTTTGTCAAGTGATTGTAGTTAAGCCTACCTACCATTGTGGATGATGACTGAAATTGCTTTATCTGAGCTGAGAATCCAAAATCACTGCAGGAATTTCAAAAGTGATTGTGCAGATAACTTTTGATCCAACTAATAGAGATAAAAACAATCTGTTTTCCAATGCCATGTTTTAAATGTTTTGTGCATTTGTTTTTCATTTTTATTTTGAGAAGCAGCAGATAATGATTAATTGGAAATGTTATCGACTCAGAATTTTTACAGTGATCAGTTACTTTTTGAGCTCTACTACAAAATTGATACCATCAATTAACACGTATCAAACTCTTCTAAGAAGTAGTGTTTGATAGGATTTTGGTAGTTGTTTGTTGCTGCTTTGACTGTAATTATAGAATGTAAGTACTTCGCGTTATGTAATTACAGATCTGGTAAACATAGTCGACATTCTTTGGCAGACTTTAGCAATGGACAACAGATCATTGTTATGTTCAGCTGTGTTTATCAGATTAGTCTTTGTTAATTTCAGATGGGATGACGATGTGGTGTTTAAGAACTGTGCTTCAGGCGACGAGAGGAAGAAAGGCAGAACTTTTATCAATGACAGTTTAAGATCCGAATTTCACAAGAAGTTCATGGAAAAGTACATAAAATAATCAGACATTAGTAACACTGCACTGAAAGACAGATATAAATGTGAGGAAATTAAGTTGTCATAGTTGAACCAAGTGGACCTGAACCTGACTGAATGACCTAGTGACCTGACTTGAGTGACCTCACTGAATGACCTAGTGACCTGACTGAATGACCTAGTGACCTGACTGAATGACCTAGAGACCTGACTGAATGACCTAGTGATCTGACTGAATGACCTAGTGACCTGACTGAATGACGTGACCTGACTGAATGACCTAGTGACCTGACTGAGTGACCTAGTGACCTGACTGAATGACCTAGTGACCTGACTATTTTCCGTGTTTTTATTGTGCTGCACAATATATTGATTTGGATTGGTGAAGTTCTTAAATTCTTCTTAACATTGATGCTAATACTGAAAACAAGAAGACCTTCCTTTCTAAAGCAGATGCCATTTCTGACACTTGCAAAGGTTGTCTGAGTTTTTTGATGATTCTGGTTTCGTATTGTTTGGATGAACGAAATTGATTGACTAGAAGAGCAGTCACTGAGGCCGCCATATGTGTGTGCGTTATTAGCGACTTCTTTTGACTGAAGTCGTTAGGTCCTTGGTGTAACAACCCTATCGAGATAGTAGCTGCCTGCAGCAGTTACTTAAGGTCGAAGAGGAAGTGGGACTGATCCACTACAGCAGACTCCTTCGACTATTGATGATTTTCTTACAAATTTCAAATATCTCTACAGAACTAAAGACATCGATCCTTCTTACACACATGCACGTACGTTTTCAACTTTCACGAACTGTTGGGCCGACGACGATCCACTACAGATCAGACGGTTAGCACCAGAGATTCGATGTTGGGCATTCCTTGGGGTGGGGACTACATACGTAGAGATTACTAGCTGCATAAACCATTTGACACGGCAGCGCTAGACGGATTGGGTTGCGGTCAAAGAGATGGCCAAGTTGACTTGCAGCCTACAAACCCAATGGTGGGTGGGTGCATGTCTTTCTTACATCCTCTTAGCTTGCTGACTACAGAATGATGGCGGGATTTCAAACAAAGAAGTGTCCGTTTGCTTTGTTTAACCTCTATTTAATGACATCTCAATGTAAGCTAACATATTACTTATCCACATATTACGTACCCAAAAAAATCGGATTTTCGGACCCCCCCTTGTTGCACCGCGTACATTTGGTCGACCCTTCTCCCATGCGTACGTGCATTTAAGCTCTACCCCCCCCCCCATTGCAAAGGTTAAATAGCTAAAAACATCTGTATATAAGACATTGATTTTACCACAAGCTATTTAGTTTTGTTAAGCATAATTTCTTAACAGCTTAAATTTGTTAACTGTTATGAAGAAATAAAACACTTGCATTTGAAACCGTTGCTACATACAATGTAAAATTGATTAAGCAGGAATAGTCTGTGATTAGGCTAACAGATTTCGATTTCTCATTTCGATTTTGTCATTTCTCGATTTTCATAGTCTGTATTGTGGACGTCATAATTAGACAATTATATTTGCGTGCGTACATATTTTCGGGATCCCCTCCCCACCATACGCACCCGTACGCATAATGGCCGAAATTTTAAACCCCCTCCCCCTCGCTGCTTACATAATATGCGGACGGCCTCTATTCGGTTTTAATATTATTTGATATGACTCTTACTTTAGCGGGTCCAGCCCTAGGCTTCGGACTGAGAAAATCAAACTATAATTACTTACGTTGCGTTTGAATGGTGTACTTGTACCACGGACCTCGGAATTGTAGGTTAACAGCGTCTACACGTGGCCGACCACACAATTATTATTAGGTGGTCCTAAAACCTTGAAATTTGTGAAAGCCAATTTTGAAATGGCTGGCTCCGTTGCAAATGCATTTTTTCTGCCCATACAATGTAGTATGCTAACACGGGTATATAATGTATATATATTCATATATAATATATATAATATATTTATATATAATATATGTATATACAGTGCTTTTTTCTAGGGAAAAGGTGCCGGAACACATCCGTAGGCCCTATTGTCGAAAGAAATGACGCTAAAACTAGCTACCAAATAAAATCAATCTGATAGGACACAATGATCACAATTATTACTTATTCGTTTTAGAATGTAAAAATGAAATTTTAAAGCTTTATTTCAAATTCCAGAGTTTTTGCACAATTACCATTTTTATTATTTAGGCCTATTAATTGGAAAAAGAGTGTCGGAACGCACGGAAAAAGATGCAGGAAAGCATCCGTAGGACTTATTGTCAAAAGAAATTACGCTAAAATGAGCTACCAAATAAAATTAATCTGATAGGACACAATGATCACAATCTTACTTATTCGTTTTAAAATGTAAAAAATTGAAATTGTGAAGTTTTATTTCAACTTCCAGAGTTTTTGAAAAGTTACCAGTTTTTACACAGTTTTTATTATTTATTAATTCCGGCGCGTTCCGCCAGAAAAAAGCACTCTATATATATATATATATATGGTCGGCACGCCATAAATCGATAACGATCGCGTAGGGCCTATAGCGGGTTTGTGAGGGAAGAGCCTCAAAAGATTTGTCTCGTCTCGATTTTCCCTCTGGCTACGGGCCTGCTGTAATTAGGGCTCTATAGCGTTTTTGGTCTTGAGTGGTAGTCTGAGACCCATACAAAATGGCAGTAAGTCCACGGCTGGTCTCAAGTCAAAATCACGTTGACTATCCTGGTGTTATAGTATTATCTCTCTTCAATTCTGATAATTTTCATATACCTATTCATAGCTACAGGTCACAAGGTGTATTGGTCTTACACGGATTACGAATCTTCAACATCCAACTGGGGAGCGAAGAGGGGTGGGGCGCAGGGCTGACGAACCGAGCGAGATCATTGTAACAATTTGTATCTAGGCCTAACGTTGACATGTCCTTTCGCTGAGCAGCGTTGTTGGCCAAATAAGCGTATAACATATACCTCTCAGTGCATTCTCTGTGTTTTTCACTTCAGTCTCACTGCCCTACTCTCAATTTGATTCTAAATCTAATTTACGATTTTCATTTCTGTCTTACTGTTCACTTACATTGAGCAGTTTCGGTATACGTCAGTTTAATATCCGTACATGTATCCTCCTTTAGTTAAATTCGGTTAATTAATTGCCTACGCACGTAAACAATTCACAATGAATTAAGTATCTTCTACATGCGAAAACGAAAAGTGCACACCGTATAAAAATCAGCTGTATCGTAATCGTCAATTTAAAACTTCTAAACTGCCACTCGAAATCCAAATGCAGTACACTAGATTATCCAAGAACGCTGCATTGTTTCAGAGGCATTGAATAAGTATGTTGCATTTAGTGTGATATGAGGAGGTTACGGTGTTTGAAGATAGTTGGACGTCGACCTGAGGTCAACACAAAACTACCTTCCAACTGCTTGCTAGAGAAAATGTGATTGTCCACATGCATCACATTTTTCTCTGTAGGGCCCTGACTTTGAGATAATATTAAGTAGGATGCATTTAGTAGTTCACTCATTACAAGTCTGTCAAGGAGTTCATCATTTTCATTGCGTTGTATGTATCCATGACTGTCCCTTTGAGATCTTTTTATTCTAGCCATAACCCAAGCATTTCCATGTAAGCAGCCATAGCAAGACAGGAAATTTGAGCTTCAGAATGCCAGACGATTGGTGGCACCAAGTCAGCAAAAATAAGTTTGATATTTTTGAGCTATACATTACATTATGTACAATGCTTTATCAACTTAATAAAATTTACTCAGTTAAAATTTAAGGCAGGTTTATAAATTACACAGGTCAGAGAAGTCCGGCTGTTTTGGCACCGTCCATCCTGGCAGCTTCAGGCCAGGGAAGTCCGGCAGTTTTGGCACCGTCCATCCTGGCAGCCTCAGGCCAGAGAATTCCGGCAGTTTTGGCACCGTCCATTCTGGTAGAGGTGCTGTGGCATCTGACATGAAGCGCTACCTGTTGTCTTCGAGCTGTCTCCGGCTGCAATATTTCCATCGAGACCTGTTCGTGAGGCAGTCAACTGATCCAGTTGACCTACGGTCCTGCAAGCGGCTAGGTTAGTTTCGGTTTTTATGAAAGTTTGCGATAAATCCCATAGATTGGTTGCTAATCAAATCGTCGGGTCGTTTTGAAGATGCAAAATGTCGAACAGGATAACGAAACAGAGCATTTTCTGCCTTGTCTATAATGCACCAGTCTCTTTTCTATATTTACCTTCCTCTTGTCTTAAGTTTGTCTACGTCTCTATTATGTCTATTTCCCTCTTCTTGGGTCTGCTCATGGGCTCCCTCTGAGCGATGAAGCAAACCTCTGGTCCCAGATGTCAGGAAGGTAAGATATTCCCCCCCCCCCCTAAGACTAAAACATTATCCTTGCTGCCTGAAATTGGAGGCGTTTGCCTCTGGACCCTACCCCTATCTGGACGCCACTGTGTTTGCTGACCCTATTTTCTCTTTTCTTGTGCCCAAAATGTTGTCTTAGGTGTGGATGCTCCCCTGTTGTGGATGAATGGAACGAGATTTTTGACGAAAGCTTTTTGGAACATAGTCCCTATGCTTTGCTGTTGAAACAATTATTTTGGCATATTGCAGCTCAGTTAAATGATACAGTTACTGTTTGCTCTCTTGCATTCTATCCTATTCTTCATCTTTTTCTCTCTGTTATCTAGTTCACTCCTTTTCTTAGCTTTATGACAGTTTGCATTATTGTTTTGTCTTTTAGAACTAGTTGGAAACCATTAGAGATAACCTTAAATGTCTGGAGTGACCTGAGATGTCTGGAGAGTGGAGATGTCATGAGACGAGAACGAAAAGGACCCGGCGATGGACAGAGGAGACGAGTGAAGGAGGAGGAGATGCATTGCTCGAGAGGAAGACCTACTCAGGAAGGACTACAGTACTTAGTTAAGTTTAAGAATTCTAGACTATAGAATTAATTGCTTTATACTAGGTTAGATGATTGTGCTACACGGTGGTGTAGCGGTATATGTTCTATGCCGTGTTACTGGAAGGTCGCAGGTTCGAATCTACCTCAAGTCGCTGTGTAGTGACCCTGGTCACTGGACAGGTTGATTGCCCAGAATTGTCTTTGAGGAAGGAAGGCAATGGGAAATCACCTCACCCTTGTAAAACATGGGTGGTATATAAGCCAATGGACCTGTCTGAGGGCTAAGGACTCAGCATCAGCATCATCATCATAATGTTTCATTACATTCTTTGTCCGTTATCAGTGCATTCTGTGTTTTTCATTTCCGTTTCACGTACTGTCCTACTCTCAGTTTTTTCTCTAGAATCTCCATTTCTTTTCTATCTTGTTCACTATCTGTTCACTTACTATGGTCAGTTTCGGTGTAAGTCAGTTTAAGATCCGTGTATTCTCCTTTAGTTAAGTTCTGATAATTGTTTGCCTCCACTAGTAAACAATTCAATATGAATAAGTGCCATCTAAATGCACAGACGAAAAGAAAATGCCATACAGTATAAAAATTATGCTGCTACATATAACTCTAATCGTAATCGTTAACTTCTCAAAACTTTTAAAGCGCCACTCGAAAGCCAAATTCAGGACACCAGTTTATTGAAGACGGCTTTTTCGAATCAGAGGTGTTGAATGAATATGTTGCATTCAGTGTGATAATTATGAGGAGGTTAAGGTGTTCAAAGATAGTTTTCGTATTCACCTCAGACCTGTGGTCAACACAGAACTACCCTCCAACTACTTGCTTGAGAAAATGTGATGGGCCAAATGCGTCATATTTTCTCTGTAGGGCCCTGGCTTTGCATAATATTAAGTACCATACATTTGGGTAGTCCACTCATTACAAGTCTCTCAGGCAGTTCATTATTTCCCATTTTGACCTAGTACTCGTTAACCTGACGTAGTTGTCACTTGTCTGTAATTGAACGTTATTTATTAGACGTTAAAATCAGAGGGGTATTTATAAGCAGATATACTCTAAAGTCTAAACATACATTATGCTCTCAATTTCTCACTTTAACCGCACTTCTCACTCTTAAGTATATACTGCCTCTGCTGCGTCCATATTATTTTAGTTTAGATCTTTCAGTCTCATGTTTGTCTTACTTTTTCTCAACCAAACGGCATCTATTTACCTATTTATAAATCCATATATTTCTCTATCTGTAATTTCTCTCTTTCTCAGCCTTATTTATCTATCTCTATAATTATCTCTCTAAAATTTATCTATCTCCATTTATCATCTATGACTCCCTCTAGTAATCTATCTGTATGCCTATCTGTGTATCAATCTGTCTATCTCTCTGTGTATGCAGTCTTTCTTGCTGTATCTGCCTTTTCTATATATCTATCTGTGGCGTACACCGTTCGGACGCTACCAGGTCGAGCAACGGTGTCGGCTCCAGCCCTCTTCTGTGTCTGGAGCCACTCGAGTCACTTCTAAGTCGATTTTTAGCATAGCCTGACCGTTCTCCATCTCTGCCTATCGTAGCAGTGACTGTCAGAGGAGAATCGGGGTTGACCGTTTCTCTAAAAGAGGCAACAGTATATGACTCTGTCTCGGGATCAGACTCTATCACTTCCGCGGTCGCCGGATGGGCAACGTCCTGAGGATGGCCTTTATTCAGAACAGGGTTCGCTCTTTTACCGACCGGAGTCTTCCCTTTCTTGTTTACTCGCTTAGAGACGGTTTTCCTCTTTCTCTCTACCTGACCTGAGCTTCGTCGTATCATTCTACATCTCGTGACTCTTGAACAATCGCCAACAGGGGGCATCAAACGTTCTCCCTGTTCCGGAGAGCAGAAATATTTGTAACAAGTCCCTTCGTCACTTTGCCGTAGGCAATGCTGGCCACTGATCTTAACGTCGCCTTTTCCCAGACACTTATCCACCGGAAATCGCACCTTCCACTCTTCATGTACCTCTCGCTCCATGTCCGTGTGTGGCATACCGGCCTCACACGTGTAAATTATCATGCACCACGATTTACCGTCCTCTGCGTTTTGCAGTTATCCACCAATACCGTAACATATACTGAGACTTCGGGAAAACCCGGGGAGTATCTATGACCACGTTAGGTAGCCAAGAAGAATATTTATCGAAAAACCGTAATACAATCAAGAAGAGATATCGCGGGAAAACCGCAATTAAAGATACTGCGTTCAGACACACAAGTAAAGATATCGCGGGGAAACCGCGAGTAAAGATATTGTTGCGATCAGACACGCAAGTCAAGAAACCACGGAAGACCGCGGGAGTAAGTATGACCACGTTAGGTAGCCAACAAGAATATTTGTCGAAAGACCGTAAGACCGCGAATAAAGATATTTCGAATCAGACGCGCGAGTAAAGATATTGCGATTAGACACGTAAATAAAGAAACCACGGAAGACCGCGGGAGTAAGTATGACCACGTTAGGTAGCCAACAAGAATATTTGTCGAAAGACCGTAAGACCGCGAATAAAGATATTTCGAATCAGACGCGCGAGTAAAGATATTGCGATTAGACACGTAAATAAAGAAACCACGGAAGACCGCGGGAGTAAGTATGACCACGTTAGGTAGCCAAGTATATATATTACAGGGAGTAAGTATGACCACGTTAGGTAGCCAAGTATATATATTACAGGGGAAAAGAAGATGAGGCAACAGCCGCAATTATTGAGGTCTTCGGCACCAGTCACGACCGTTTCTTGTAATCGTCGTAAGCACCAAGGGGGTCACCCTCCCTGTATTTATCGAACGTATTCAATGGGAAACTTTCCCCGTATTTATCGAACGTATTCAATGGGAAACTTTCCCTGTATTTATCGAACGTATTACCGGCCTCTCTTTCGGTCTGTACGGTTGCTACTACGGGAATCTAGCCGGCTTGTATTTCTAGCGGCCACCCTAATTTTCTCGGTCTCGGCCACCCGGAACTTTTGCGTATCCGACAACCTGCTGGAAAACGCGAGGATTAACTATGACCGTTCTAGGTAGCCAACATTTATATTTCTTGGTTACCAAAACTTTCTCAGACTCGGCCACCCGAAACTTTTGCGTATCCGACAACCTGCTGGAAAACGCGAGGATTAACTATGACCGATCTAGGTAGCCAACATTTATATTTCTTGGTTACCAAAACTTTCTCACGGTCTGCGCGGTCGGGGATTTTTCCCAGTCTATATATCTGTCGGCCGCCGATGCCTCTCTCGGTATATGCGGTCGGTCCCTTCCGGGACTCACCCAGTCTGTCTCACTGTCGGCCGCCGAGGCCTCTCTCGGTATATGCGGTCGGTCCCTTCTGGGACTCACCCAGTCTGTCTCACTGTCGGCCGCCGAGGCCTCTCTCGGTATATGCGGTCGGTCCCTTCTGGGACTCACCCAGTCGGTCTCACTGTCGGCCGCCGAGGCCTCTCTTGGTATATGCGAACGGCTAACCCGGGCTTTACCCGGTCTTTACACAGACCTGTGATTTATTTATTTCACTGTCGGACCTTCCCGAGGAAGCAACCTCACGATCGGCTGCAGACTTTCTCGCGATCGATAACAGGGTGGGGCCCCAGCCCTATCAGATCGGCAGAGTCGGTCTCAACACCAGACGCTCGGCTGTAGCTCGGACTAGTTTTTGGACGCCCTCTCGTCCGCAACTATATTTTCTCGCAACTTGCCGTGAACCAAGCTTTGAACGAACGCTCACCGACCACACGGGTGTGCGGTATTAATCGCTAACCAAAGAATTCAATGCACCGTATATGCAGAGCAGTCGTCACCACTCTACAATATAAGCGACGCACCGCATGTCAGGCTATACTCAACCCGATTCATGCGTCTGCACGCTATGCACAGAACTACAAACCGCCGATCGGTCTTCCCTCCAATACCAACACTGTAAGAAAATGTACGTAAATTAAGCGCTATGGCGAGCCGATTAATTACGAACAAATTCTTTAACCCAAGCCTTGTGGCCTGTCCGCCACACTCTCCCCACCTTACGTTGATGCGGAGCATCTTCGAGAAAACCGGGGACCTATCATTCGTGACACAGAAACATCTCCAACCCAGATCCAATTAGAAGGCAAGGTATCGATTCTTGATTATCGGCCAGAATACCGGTTATGGGACGTCCAACTCCGTCCACAAACCCAAGAACCTCAGCTACCACGCACGTACGCCAACGAACCGCGATATTCTCCAGCGATCTGCATTGGCGACAGCCTGTTTAATGGTGCCAGGTATCTTTACCGGTGCACTGGCAATCAGTCTATTCCTCATCAAGTTATCAACCTTAACAGGCCCTCTGTCTTGAATCTGAGTTCCACCTGACCAAACTGGCAAGGGAACATAGGAAAGAAATGTCACCAACAATCTCCCGATCCTGCTCATACATCACTTGTCACGGACCTTGCAGCACAAAAGCCAGCACTGCCTTGCAGCAATAAATTTTTTTTTTTTTTTTTTTTTTTTTTACAAATTAAATTAAATACATAAATCATCGCTAACATAAGACTTCTTGAATAAAATGAAGTAACTATTTATAGGACATGCAGTTATATGTAGGCGTTGTTAGACGCAACCGTCTACGTAAACATTGAATCATTAACTATCATGTCAATCAGCGCTTGCTTTGAATCGTAGCCAATTCTAAGATTCTATAGGTACCGTTCAATCATCGACTACTCACTAACGAATTTCTGTTCGGAAGTAAAGTTAGAATTTCAAATCATGTGATCGTCTCACATGCGCAATAGCCGCAAAGATTGCGGTTATACTTTATAACTCGTGCCGTACGGCACAAACGGTACCGCACACTACATCGATTCCAATAACCCAAAAGAACCTTCGCGGTCCTGTGAAAATAAAATCGATCCGCCAGTCTTCTTAAAAATAAATTAGCGTCACTGAACGGTACCTGTTTCCCTGTTTCGCAAATTATGTCGTATGCGTAACAAGATCATCTGACCATATTCATCGGAAAGTTGCTGAGCTTTAGCTAAGTATTTCCTTACTAATAGACAATCTAACTAAAATACTTTTATCAAGACGAAACTAAAACAACGATCTACAGTAACAGTCGATAAAACAGGCAAGTTTGCGGTCAAGAGCACCGCAATTGTTAGACGTTTCGGTACTAGACGTATATTCAATTCAACGAAAAATTGGCATCAAAAGAAACTCAAAATATGTTCCCAACATCTTCCAAGAAACTTGCGCAATTAAGCGGCCACCTGTCCTCAAAGCATTCATTTAAAAGAACTTCTTGTTCAAGAATAATCGTCCAGCCAACGAGGAGGTCGAATCAATCGTCGACGTGGTCTTTCGTCGCCGTTCTCTTCAAGACTAGTGGACTCCGCTGGGGCCTCCGGAAATTCCTCCAAGTCATTCACTGTATGCGGTTCTGGAGACTGTACTTGTAAATTGTCAGTCTCCTCCGTACGTTCCCTCTCATCCTCCAACAACCAGTTGTGTGGAGTATTACCGTAATAGCACTTGAGCTTATCCACGTGCACAACCATAGGCGTGGATCTCGAACTCTTCTGAATCCGATACAAAATTGGACTAAGTACTTGAATAATCAAGAACGGGCCGGTATAAAACCGAGCCCACTTAGTCTTCCTTCCACTCCTCATTCGAGGGTAGTAATAATAGACCCAGTCACCGCGAGCGAACTCGTTAGGTCTCACTCTCAAGTCGTACGCTTTCTTTCTGCGTTCCGCAGTCCTCTTTAATTGGTCTCGTACCAGACGGTAAGCTCTTTCCATTTTCTCTTTCTGTTCCTCCACATAATCTTCTAAGTCGTGGTAAGATGGTCGCTCAAGATCATTAACTTGAGCGAGAATCAAGTCTAGCGGCGCATGATTCTCTCTTCCCAGAAACAGAAAATTAGGAGTTCGTTGGGTAGACTCATGTTCTGTTGACCGGTATGACGCCATCACATACGGAACATGGACATCCCAGTCTTTCTGTCGTTCCGAAACTACCTTTCCAAGCAACATATTAAGCGTCCTATGAAATCGCTCAATCATTCCGTTCCCCGAAGGTCGATAAGGCGTTGTTCGTATTTTATCAACCTCCATAAATTTACATAACTGCTTGAACAAATTCGATTCGAAACATGGTCCCTGGTCAGTCAATATCTGACGTGGCATACCAAATCTGGAAAACACATGTACCATCAAGGCTTCTGCAACAGTAACAGCCTCTTGGTTTCTAATCGGCAGGGCTTCAGCCCATCGGGAGAAGTAGTCTATTGCCGTCAGTATGTATTTATTGCCCTTACTTGAAACAGGATGCGGCCCTGTGATATCTATCCCAAATCTCTCCATTGGTTCCCCGACCAATGGACTCTGTAAGTAACCTTGCCTTGGAGGTTTCTCTCGTCGATACCGAGCACAGCTGTCACAACGCTGGCAAAACCTCCGTACATCGTCCTTCCAGCCTGGCCAATACGCCCTGCGTTGCAACTGAGCTATACTCTTTCGAATTCCAAAGTGTCCTCTGGTAAAACTCGTGTGCGTTAAGCCGAGAAACTCCTTTCGCAGTGATGAAGGCACAACTAACTGATGCCGCTCCGTTTCTCCAGTATTACTTTGTATCCAGATTCTGTATAACACGCCCTGACGGACTTCCAGCTGGTTCCAGTTGCTAACCAAAACTTTAACCTCTTCACTGGTAGACATTAGCTCATGCTGTGCTGGATGATAATCTGACTCCTTCCAACTAAGTACCGGACCAATATTACCATCTTTTTCTTGTTCTGTTCGAAGCATCTCTTTGGTCCAACCGACTTCCTGATCTGCACTCTCAGTGGTCACACCTGAGGGTCTTATCTCTTCTATCGGACGTATCCACCTTGCTTCTCCACCCGACTCTGTCCTAACATCCACATTAGGTTGCTCCTCTTCAGTTGGAGGTCGTGACAGCGCATCCGCATTTCCATGCTTCGATCCGACTCTATGGTTTATTTCAAAATCAAACTCTTCTATTATCTCCAACCAACGCGCTTGTTGGCCTATAGGTTCTGGTGTCTTGCGTAGCCATTGAAGGGCAGAGTGGTCTGTCCTCAGAAGAAATTTTCTACCTAGCAGATACTGACGAAACTCTTTCAAGAAATATATCACAGCCAACAATTCTCTCCTGGTTACATTATAGTTGCGTTCCGCTGTCGACAACAGTCGACTCGCATAAGAGATCACTTTTTCTTGACCATCTTGTACCTGTGACAACACCGCTCCTATGGCATAACCAGAGGCATCCGTATCTAAGATGTACTGTCCCTCATCCATCGGTAGCGCCAGTATTGGTGCAGACACAAGCCTTCTCTTCAGTTCATTAAAAGCCTCTTGACATTCATCAGTCCACAGGAAAATAACATTTTTCCTAGTCAAGACGTGAAGGGGTTGCGCGACGGTTGCAAAATCGTGTATAAAACGTCGGTAATAGGAACACAGGCCTATGAACGATCGCACCTGTCTGAGATTCCTTGGAACTGTCCATCCGTTCACTGCCACGATCTTGTTCGGGTCTGTCGCTACACCATCTTCGCTCAGTACATGTCCTAGGAATAGTACTCTTTGCTGCAATAGATGACATTTCGATGGTTTGAGCTTGAGATTGTACTCTTGGATCCTCTTAAACACCATCTCTAGCCGCTGCAAATGAGTATCAACGTCTCTAGAGAACACGATTATGTCATCTAAATAGACAAGACATATGTCGTAGTTGAGTCCAGTCAGGACTAAGTTCATTAGCCGACAAAACGATGCCGGGCTATTGCACAACCCAAATGGTAAAACCTTGAATTGGAAACGTCCCCTTCTTGTAACGAAAGCGGTCTTATGCTTGTCTCTAGGGTGTAAAGCCATCTGATGATAACCCGATCTCAAATCAAATGTACTGTACCATCTCGAACCACCCAGTGTGTCTAGACTCTCGCGGATAAGAGGCAATGGATGAGCATCTTTCCGCGTCTTCAGATTCAGCTGCCTGTAATCAATACAGAAACGCATGCTTCCATCCTTCTTCCTCACCATTACGACATTGGATGCCCATTCGGATATTGATGGTTCCACTATTCCCTGTTCCAACATATCTCTTACTTGACTGTCAATTTCAGGTAACATTGACAATGGCTGCCGTCTTAGTGGTTGTCGAACTGGCCTTTCTTGCTGTGTATCAATCTCGTGTTGGATAACCGCCGTAAACCCGTGATCATTTTCACTAAGCGAAAACGTCCTACTGTACATAAGCACGAGTTCCCTCAGTCGTCCTCTCTCGGCATCGGAGATATCTGCTGGCACTTCATCCCATAATCGTCTTAGTGTCTCTTCGGCTTCAGGTTCGACAATCTGCTCCGTTATAGCTGTCGCTTTTCGAATCATCGAGGATGACAGGTCATCGGAACTTTGCTGGGTTACCGTGTGACCGACCAATTCTACCCTTTCGAGCAAGCATTCCGTTCTTTTTTTGACAACAGAGTCGCTATCTCCGACATTTAGCATTCTAATCCACACTTTGGGTTCCCTTCCCGTTATTAAGGAACGTCCAATTATCAGGTCTTGTGATAATTCAGTGGGTATAGTCGTCCAATTATCGTTATCCTCTTGAAAATGCGGGTATACCACCGATGCTGGGACATCGACTTCACTTCTTGGAGGAATTAATGTATCTTCCTGAACGACAACTCTCCGACACATGGATTCAGTTACAGCTTCTTTTAAAGGGATTCTCTCGCTTCCTAAACAAACACTGCGATTTGCGAAATCCCACTGGGCCTGATTGCTTTCTAGCCAAGACAGCCCCAAGATCACTTCCGTCACTTGGTCTGTCACTAGGCATGGCAACGGATACAGTTGTTTTCCGATACGAATCTCCAGCTTGGTTTCACCGTCCACTTTAATCTCGCTTCCATTTGCGGCTAACAGTCTTTGCTCTGAGGGTATTATCTCAGTGTTTAGCACAAGACGCCGTGGCACAAGCGACATCTCACTTCCCGAGTCTAGTAAACAGTGCAATCGTTTGCCATCTATTCTGGCCACAACGTAAGCCATCCTGCTACCTTTGACCAATCGACTTTGGGCTTGTTCTTGGATGGGCTCGACTTTAGTTATTTCCTCGACTCGGTTCTCTCCGCTCATCTCCGAAATACGTTGAGGGCAAAAACGTTTTATATGCCCTTTTTGTTTACACTGGAAACATTCAATATCAGGGTTCCTCCACCGTCCTGGCGGAAAAACTCTTCGCTGTGTTACAAAGGGCTCGGTTTTTCTTGTATCTTCGACGGGTCTGTCTGAATTGCCCGTTTTTCCGTAGGGTTTACTCGCTGCAGGACCGGAATCCTGCGTTGCTGCAAATCGCCCGAATTCTTTTGACAAATTTTTAATCTCCCGTTGGAGCTCTTCTAAACGCAACGTCTGTTGCTCATCGTCGACCGGTGATTTTCGATCTTCCCTTGTCGCTTTCACTCTGCCGTGTTTTCGGTCCACCTCGTTTCCCTGTGACGATGATCGCCCATAAGCATCTAACCGAACTGCATGTTTGAACGCAGCCTCAAGGTTAGCAGGTTCTCTTTCCCGCACCTTCTGCGCCAAATCTTGATTTGTCAGTGCATCAATGAATGCATCGCACGCAACCGTTTCGACAATGTCGCTCGACGGCCCAGGATATGCCAAAGCCATCAATCGCCTGATTTCTTGCACGACGTTGCTCAGACTTTCTCCATGAGCTTGCCTGTACGTGCGAAGTTTAATTCGGTAAAGGCTTGTCTGGTCTTCAGAACCATACCTGGCCTTGAGCCTTTCAACAAGTTCTTGCCAAGTTAAGTTTTTCTGTGCACCCATGTCCCACAATAGCTGAGATGCAGCCCCTGTTAAGGCACACATTAACTGGTCGGCTTTCTCCTGGTCACTCCACCTATTACACCGCGCACAGACATAGAATTTGGCCAAAAATGCAGCAATGGCAGTTTTTCCATCATATTTCTCAAGCTTAATACGTATTCCACGGTCTCCCGAGTTTTCACTTATTCTCTTAGTAACAGGCACTTTTCCTGCCCTTTTCTTGGGATGATCCCGTCTTGGACGATCGATATCACTCATTGAGTCCTCTTCGTCTTCGGTACTCGTGACAGTTTGACGTGGAGCGATTTTTCTTCTCCATTTAATGGTGGATCGCTTCCTAGGACGTCCCATAGAATCCTTCGTAGCTTTCTCATTGTCACTCAGCGAATCGCTTTCCTCTGCGAAGCTCCTGACAAGGCGAGGCGGACTTCTATGACGCTGGTCCCCAACCACAGAGCAGCCTACATCTGGCTGTATTCGTTGATCTGTCTGGGAACTTGCGCCCGCTAGCGTCGTCCTTCCGTCGTGTTCCCGCACCTCACCTGTCCTTGACTTCTGGAATCTATCTGGCTCTTCGTGCATACTGATGACATCCCATCGGATCTTTCCAGGAACCACCGCAGACCTATCATTAAAACGGCCGTTATCTGTAATGATCAGCTTTGGCCGAGCTATTGCCCACGGTCGATCAACGTTCCTGCCGTCACCAGTCTCGCCTTTACAATCATGTTTTCGGTCAATAGAGCACCGTTCTACAGTCGTCTGCAATGCCAATAGACCTTTGTTGTCCGAAATTGTTTTCCTGTCTCGGTGAGGATCCCCGGCTATTTGGTGACTGTCATTCTCATCGAACCTTCCAAATCTTATCCGACGTCTATCATTACTCCGATCACCGTCACGTAGCTTGTAATCACGTGGATCAACGGGACCATACGTACCCCTTTCAGCATTCTGGTACGCCTCGCGTCTTTCACTTCTGTGATGAGGCATCGTTCCATAACTTTTTCCAATCCAAGGTTCGTCTCGACCATTGTTTCCTTCCTCTGGACCGGAAGACTCCTCGGATTCAGATTGCCTCACCCAAACCTCGTCTCTCTCAAGCTGATATCGACTCGGCGGGTTTCTAGATGTCCTGAAAGGTGATGCCTTGTCATCCGTATCAGGGAAACCTCGATTCCGCAACTGTCTAGCACTATCCGTTTGCATGAGTTTATCGTGATTTTCCGAAAAACATCGGGTCCGTGAGTTCACCGTACTTTCACCCTGTATTAATCTTCTTCCCGATTCTCGTTTCTCTGGGATTTCCCTTTTTATCCTATGCACTGAAACTCCAATATCTTCCGCACAATCGCGAATCTGTGATCGTACCGCAGTTTCAGATGCGATATTATCTCACGTGCTTCTGAGAGACTTTGACCCCGCGCTGACTCTTCAACCTGCAGCTTTCTTGCGCCTTTATCACGGTAACCTTGTTCCCGTGGGACCTTCGTAGTCTCGACCTGGTACGGCTCTGCAGGTCGAACAGCAGGTTCCGACAATTCTTCAAGCCTCTTACTCATTGCTGCTACTGTCTGTCTTAGGAAAAGCACCTCTTCTTTCCAATCTACTCCATCGTTGTCGTGTGAAGTACAAGATATCCGGACCTCGTCCTGCGCCCTAGACATTACATCAGCTACGCCCAAACGTCTAGCTTCCGAATAATGGCTAACACCATGGGCTCGACCCGAGTCAGCGTTTCCCACCAGGTATTCCACCGTTTCTTCGTGCCTAACTCTTGGTAGTTTGCCCGTTTCGAACACACCGTACAATCGTCCTACCACCGCCGCACTCAACGGATAACTCTGGATATCCTCCAAGACTCTGGGCCTTTCATCACCGGACATCTCTGCATCTTTTGGAACAGTTCTCACCCAATCTTCAATTCCAGCGAGATAGATCGCACCTCTTCCGTGTCCATTGCGAGCTTCAGCCTCCGTTTCAACTGTCCTTACCGCACCATATGCTGCAAATTCACACGGTGACTCTCGCTCAATCAGTTGTGTCTTAGAGCGCGCACCTCTATGGGCTAAGCCTCTGTGCTCATAGTTAGGAAGGTCTCCCGACTCGTCATCTGCATCATCTGGCCCAACCTCTGATCTGTGGAAAGAAAACTTTGAAACCCCACTTCTGGTACCAATTTGTGGCGTACACCGTTCGGACGCTACCAGGTCGAGCAACGGTGTCGGCTCCAGCCCTCTTCTGTGTCTGGAGCCACTCGAGTCACTTCTAAGTCGATTTTTAGCATAGCCTGACCGTTCTCCATCTCTGCCTATCGTAGCAGTGACTGTCAGAGGAGAATCGGGGTTGACCGTTTCTCTAAAAGAGGCAACAGTATATGACTCTGTCTCGGGATCAGACTCTATCACTTCCGCGGTCGCCGGATGGGCAACGTCCTGAGGATGGCCTTTATTCAGAACAGGGTTCGCTCTTTTACCGACCGGAGTCTTCCCTTTCTTGTTTACTCGCTTAGAGACGGTTTTCCTCTTTCTCTCTACCTGACCTGAGCTTCGTCGTATCATTCTACATCTCGTGACTCTTGAACAATCGCCAACAGGGGGCATCAAACGTTCTCCCTGTTCCGGAGAGCAGAAATATTTGTAACAAGTCCCTTCGTCACTTTGCCGTAGGCAATGCTGGCCACTGATCTTAACGTCGCCTTTTCCCAGACACTTATCCACCGGAAATCGCACCTTCCACTCTTCATGTACCTCTCGCTCCATGTCCGTGTGTGGCATACCGGCCTCACACGTGTAAATTATCATGCACCACGATTTACCGTCCTCTGCGTTTTGCAGTTATCCACCAATACCGTAACATATACTGAGACTTCGGGAAAACCCGGGGAGTATCTATGACCACGTTAGGTAGCCAAGAAGAATATTTATCGAAAAACCGTAATACAATCAAGAAGAGATATCGCGGGAAAACCGCAATTAAAGATACTGCGTTCAGACACACAAGTAAAGATATCGCGGGGAAACCGCGAGTAAAGATATTGTTGCGATCAGACACGCAAGTCAAGAAACCACGGAAGACCGCGGGAGTAAGTATGACCACGTTAGGTAGCCAACAAGAATATTTGTCGAAAGACCGTAAGACCGCGAATAAAGATATTTCGAATCAGACGCGCGAGTAAAGATATTGCGATTAGACACGTAAATAAAGAAACCACGGAAGACCGCGGGAGTAAGTATGACCACGTTAGGTAGCCAACAAGAATATTTGTCGAAAGACCGTAAGACCGCGAATAAAGATATTTCGAATCAGACGCGCGAGTAAAGATATTGCGATTAGACACGTAAATAAAGAAACCACGGAAGACCGCGGGAGTAAGTATGACCACGTTAGGTAGCCAAGTATATATATTACAGGGAGTAAGTATGACCACGTTAGGTAGCCAAGTATATATATTACAGGGGAAAAGAAGATGAGGCAACAGCCGCAATTATTGAGGTCTTCGGCACCAGTCACGACCGTTTCTTGTAATCGTCGTAAGCACCAAGGGGGTCACCCTCCCTGTATTTATCGAACGTATTCAATGGGAAACTTTCCCCGTATTTATCGAACGTATTCAATGGGAAACTTTCCCTGTATTTATCGAACGTATTACCGGCCTCTCTTTCGGTCTGTACGGTTGCTACTACGGGAATCTAGCCGGCTTGTATTTCTAGCGGCCACCCTAATTTTCTCGGTCTCGGCCACCCGGAACTTTTGCGTATCCGACAACCTGCTGGAAAACGCGAGGATTAACTATGACCGTTCTAGGTAGCCAACATTTATATTTCTTGGTTACCAAAACTTTCTCAGACTCGGCCACCCGAAACTTTTGCGTATCCGACAACCTGCTGGAAAACGCGAGGATTAACTATGACCGATCTAGGTAGCCAACATTTATATTTCTTGGTTACCAAAACTTTCTCACGGTCTGCGCGGTCGGGGATTTTTCCCAGTCTATATATCTGTCGGCCGCCGATGCCTCTCTCGGTATATGCGGTCGGTCCCTTCCGGGACTCACCCAGTCTGTCTCACTGTCGGCCGCCGAGGCCTCTCTCGGTATATGCGGTCGGTCCCTTCTGGGACTCACCCAGTCTGTCTCACTGTCGGCCGCCGAGGCCTCTCTCGGTATATGCGGTCGGTCCCTTCTGGGACTCACCCAGTCGGTCTCACTGTCGGCCGCCGAGGCCTCTCTTGGTATATGCGAACGGCTAACCCGGGCTTTACCCGGTCTTTACACAGACCTGTGATTTATTTATTTCACTGTCGGACCTTCCCGAGGAAGCAACCTCACGATCGGCTGCAGACTTTCTCGCGATCGATAACAGGGTGGGGCCCCAGCCCTATCAGATCGGCAGAGTCGGTCTCAACACCAGACGCTCGGCTGTAGCTCGGACTAGTTTTTGGACGCCCTCTCGTCCGCAACTATATTTTCTCGCAACTTGCCGTGAACCAAGCTTTGAACGAACGCTCACCGACCACACGGGTGTGCGGTATTAATCGCTAACCAAAGAATTCAATGCACCGTATATGCAGAGCAGTCGTCACCACTCTACAATATAAGCGACGCACCGCATGTCAGGCTATACTCAACCCGATTCATGCGTCTGCACGCTATGCACAGAACTACAAACCGCCGATCGGTCTTCCCTCCAATACCAACACTGTAAGAAAATGTACGTAAATTAAGCGCTATGGCGAGCCGATTAATTACGAACAAATTCTTTAATCCAAGCCTTGTGGCCTGTCCGCCACATATCTATCAGTCTATCTCCATTTAACGTCTATTTCTCTCTCTATCTTTTACAACCAATCGCTAACCCTGTCTTTTATTTTTTACTCAATCTTCAAACTAGGTGTCTCTTTTTCACTCTTTCGCTATCGGTGCAGTGTCCGTTCTCTCGCTCTCCGTTTTCTCTCATTCGGTTTAATCTCACGGACTTTGTTTTCTTTTTACTCACTGATGTATAGACTTATAGTTGCGTATTATGTCATATGCGAAATTCTCTGGCTATAGTATTTCTATGCACAATCATGTCTCTATTTTGCGTCTTTTCGCGTTTTGCCTCAGCACCAATGTTTGCCTTGCATTTCAATCCAACTAAAAGCAAGTAACTCAAGTTGAAAATTTCCTGGCCTAAAATTGGCCTATTTGTGGGTGATGCCAAACTTGTGACGACTTTCTACTGCCTGAGAGCTGCAATGAATGGCCTACGGAGACCTTTGCCAACACCTCCTCGTGGTGGTCTCTGTGCGTGCGGTTAATCCAACTGGTTGACTGCATGACAAAGATTGGCAGCAGCACGTTGCCATTCTCTGTCTATTTTCAGGATAGTGTGCTGTAACTGCTGTACTATCTGATGACCAAGCTAGCTCTTAATTTACCGACGGTGGCGACAATATCTTATTTTGGTAAGCTTACTTCTAAGCGTGAACGTTTCGCAGCAAAGTTATCCACTACTAGTAAGTTACTAATTAATAGCCTATGAGGCTGTAGCAATCAATAACTCAAACATCGCCCCATTATTTGACTACTGGGTCCCGTCAACACACTTCTTCGTGAGAATCTTGGCAGGGCAGCTATTTCATATAGCCCTAGTCTAAACAGAAGCACGCACAACACAGGTCTAGCGGGTAATATTCGACAGCTGAATTCAAACTCATGCTGAACAATCATGATCAATTTATAGATCAAAATAGAGGCATCAACAGAAAAGTAATCTCTTATAGTTCTGCCTTTGTTATAGGTGAGGCGGGTTGCTGACAAAACTGAGAAGATCTGCAGCGTTTCTTTCGCCCTCGTACTTGGCAACGAACTTTCTGTTCACTTAGTATTTGAATGACGGGTAAGCTGTGACATCACTGCTATGATATAACTCTGAAACACAGGCAAAGAATTCAAGGAAATTTTTATCATAGGACATACGCAATATATGTTTGCTTTAGTTGTTGTATGTTTGTATACAGGTATGTTTGTATACAAGCATGTGTGTATGTGCATGCATACAAATATGTTTGTATGCTTGTAAACAAGTATGTTTGTATGCAAGATTTCATGAAAATATTTAAGAGTGTGACAATTGCTCATTAACTAACTGATAGGCAAATGTTCAATGCTATTTTATGGTCGAACACAAAGCAGACTGTTGATCTGTTTGCCTGATGAGTCTCTGTTGCTGATTGGTATTAGCCTATAATAAACTATGTGTGCAGTGTCTGGTCGTTCCGGAGATGTTTGCCGAAAGTGAAGTGCAGCAGGAATGAAGACGATAATTGCAGTTGTCAATGGCATTCGTCCAAGTGGCACTTCTGGTAGCCTGCGAATTGTATCAGTCGAGTGCACGACAAACATTTGACACTGGCAGTGCAAATACCGACCGACTTACACCACTGTGATGATGCAGAAGAAGTCTGGATCAACGGAACAACAAAGGGTTAGGCGTCATACGTCTTCCACCATCGGCGGAAATCGTAAACTCGACATTTTTACAGCGCCTGCGAAGCTAAGTTGCCGGAACAAGCCTATTTACAAGCGCCAAATAATAAAACGTAATCTACATGCGGAGTCAAGATCCAGGGAGTCTGACATGCAGACGACTACGGTGGATTTTGGTTAGTGCTGAAGCATCGAGGAAGGTAGAACTTTAAGGCAGATAAGGATTATGTAGGATTATGTCCTTTCTATGCTGCGCTGGTATGAGCTAGATCATGGGACCATCTAGGCCTGGATGTCGTCTAACCGGCTGCTGCTTAACTCCGTCAAAAACTCAGTCCATCTGGCTGGGCACCCGCTGGCAACTGACTACGTTATAATAGACATGGCTGCGCTTTCTGCCGCCTACTCCCATGTTCACCTTCTTCCCTGATGTTCATGACCTTGGCGTCGCTATGGACCGAGAGTTCACCTTTGCTCCCCATGTCTACTTCCTTAGCCGAGGAATTGCACCAGTTTCGGATTGTCGCCCGCTCATACATTGCTTTTACATGACTCACTCTTATCCACGCCTTCGTTGCAACTAGACTTGACTACTTCCATTAGGTAGAATTTACCGTGCTTTCTCGGTGTTGGGTCTCCTTCGACTTGGAATGGCCTCCCTCTTGAGCTTCCCCTCGTTTCCAGAGCCTCCTCGAGCCTCTCTTATGCTCTTTTCTCACCTTAACACGGTTCCTTTAGCCATGTATTAGCTGATGAAGACAATTTGATCTCAGTCTAAAGGCCGATAAGCGATAGCGGGCTGCCGATTCCTGATAGAACAATTACAAATCGCTTCTGTATACGAGAGAGCGCGCGTATCGCGATTCGCTTCCCGATGTTGGCATATTTTCAGAGATTTAAATCTCGAGTCATTCGGCGGCTGCGCTCGCGTGCGTGTATGTGGCATGCGTAGGACCAATGTCGGGTCAACAGAATACAGAATTCGAACACTGGGTCAACGTTTATCCAGTATCAGAAAACCACTGACATTGGGCTTCTGTCGTCTCGATGTCAAATATTACATAGGTCTACGTAGGAACAATGTTGGGCCAACGTTTTTTTACCCGGTCCAATAATAGCCTAATGACATTGGGTCAACGTAGTTTTAGCCACCAATTTGACCCGATGTCGTATAGAGATCGGTAAATGATCGGGTCGACGTTGGTCATCGGTTGGAATTTGGTGGCTAAAACTGCGTTGACCTAATTTGTGCGTACTGGCTAGGAGCTGCTTAATTCGTTGGGCGGGGATCGCACCCGGACTCTGCGGGTCGCAGGCCTTGAGCTCGAAAGAATCTGCTTCAATGTCACAGCCTCTCTGCCTTTCAACATTACACCATGTATGATAATATATTTAGTCCAAGGGCCGATGGCCCATACGTAATGCCCATTTTGCACATTTGACCGATTGTTCTCCGTGTTCTTCAGTCTGGACTTGGCCCGTGTGACATCCGAGCCGCTGTACGTATTGTCATGATATGTATAGGTAGTTTTTTCCTTTACGGCCGACACATCTGCACCAATCGGCCAACCCTCCTCTGATTTCCAGGTTTATAGGGACAGGCTCTGCTGTTGTACACAGAGGCGAGGTTGACAATTATGGGTGAGCAACTTGTCCAAAGTCACTACACAGTGACTCGAGGTGGGTTCGAACCTACTATCCTTAGATTGCAAGGCACCAAACATCCTGCTACGCCACCGTTCCCCAATTACACCAATGAACACTATGTAAAGTGTGTTAATTGCATATAAGGCTGACCCTTTTCGATCCTTTCCGCTGTTCCATTTTCCGAGTCCGGAATCGTAATTTATATATAGCCCTCGATTTCCTCTGCTTTGCGGTCGCCCACACTCTTAGCATTAGACCGTAGAATTGAATCCCATTTTGATTTCAAGGAATATCCAGCTCTGCTTACCAGAGACGCCCACCTCAGCAAAAGTGGTCAGTTTTAAATGCTGACATGCTGATGCCCTAATTCTGGCACATCTAGATTGCAGATAGCCTACAGATAAATCCATTCCAGCAACAGATGACATCACTTATTTGCAATAACTAATTGAACTCTGAAAAACTTCGTGGAGTCCATTCATTGTAAAAAGCGTTTGCATAAGTCTAAATATAATAATATTGCTTGGGAAGCCAACGCTATAAGGCCTACTTACAACAACAATAGACATTACTGTAGGTTCCTTCTTAACGACGATGCACGTTAACACTTTGCAGAGCAAGCTCATCACACGATCTCGAACTTTAATCAAACACCTTCAAAAGTGAAGCAAAAGCAGGGCAGACAATTAGGCCTAAAAAATTAGGCTTTGTGCATTATTCAATCACGCATAAACTAATTGCACAAAAATACAAAAAAATAGGCACAAAATCACTGTGTGCGTGGTGATCCCAAAAATTGATATTTAAATTCAACGACCGCTTCGGTCTATAATAGGTCGGTTACAAACACACGCACATAGTAGGTTTATATTAAAAAATTAGTTCCAAAGCAAAATATAAAAGTTGATATTTTGCAAAGTTTTCATAAATGACAACATAATGAATATGACTTACTTTAACGAATATAAGGCATTTACTACAGTCACTTCTAAATGCAGACGATACAACACAGACCGTATAGAAAAAGCGATTCAAAAAGCGATTTATGAAAACTATAAAAACGGATGTACAATAGTTGGAATGCCATAAAACTTGGACATAAGATTAGCATGCTGTGAGCAAACAGGCCTAATTGGCTAGATGTGTTTCAGCGCTGAGTTAGGCTACAATATGCACATAAAAACGAATACAGAGTTGTAAACAGGCCTATGCGTTATGCACATAATTATATAAAACGGAAAATTCTCGCCAACACATAGGCCTAACTAGAAATTGTTATGCATGCAGTTTATAACTTATACAATTGCTTTATTTAAAAAATCTGACAAAAATTTAGATATTGCTAATAATCAACTCCTGTGCTCAGAACATTGCATTGTCTTCCAGTTCGTCAGAGAATCTCTGTCAAGCTTGGTCTTATTGTCTGCAGAACACTGCATTTCGGTCAACCTCAGTACTTGAAGTCAATGTTAGTTCCAAAGACTTGTAATTATTCAACATGGTCCTCTACCTACTTTTCTTTTACTAGTCCGCAGACTAGGACTGTTCTTGGTTGTCGTGCTTTCTCGGTGGCTGGACCCAATTTCTGGAACTCCCTCCCTGTGTCTGTCCGTTCTGGATTTGATGCGCCATCGATTGATGCACCCAGCATTAGACACGCCGCAGGATAATAATATTATTAATGATATACAATAACAACAACAATAATAATACTAATAATAGGGGCCGTTCCAGACGTTTTTATATCTTTCTTAAATAATGTTGTAGCCCATGAGGTATACTATGTACCTCGTGGCAATAATAATAATAATAATAATTACGAGAGATCAAAATTTTAACCAATCTGTGTGAGACCGTCTCGTGATCTCGACGGTGAGATCAAGACAACATTCATACCAAAAATAAGACCTGTACGTAGTATACCTGTAGGCCTACTTGTGAGATTTCTTGTACGAAATAGAAGAATCTTTAGAAATGACAAGTAGTACACTTTACAGAGAGGCAGAGAGGTGACTAAGGACTGAAACTCGGTAATTAACCGAGAAATTGGATTAATTCAAAGTCCATCGTTTCTCGATGCTGCCTCATGAAATCATTAAGTAACTCGCCTGGAGTCATTCTGTCGCATACTCTTAGGCTATGCAATCAGTCAATAGCGATTTTCTTTAGCCATGCAGTCAACCATTACTTACATTTTTTGATAATTCCTCTTAAGCCATGCAGTAGTCGCCTTAAGTCACTGAGTCATAATCCTATGATAATATCGTCATTTAGTTGAGAGATGTGACACTGGATGACACACCCCATTGCTTGAAATAAGAGTTATTGGGCTTAAGTCATTGAGTCATTTCCCGTAGTCATTCGGCTGAAGTCATTAAGAGGTTCCCGTAAGTCATTCAGTTATTCGGTCACTTCAGCACAATTCAGGGCCATGGTTGAGCGAGGAAGTGGTCTGACTTGGACCAGGCGCATGGAACGAGAGCTTCCAATTCTGACATTACGCTGGAAATGTTAAACTGCTGCTGTTGCTCTGGGCTGACATCCGTCTTTGGACGCATGAGGCAGAGAGGCGACTGGCAGGGCAACGAAGCGTTGGGGTGAAATGCGAAGGAGTCTGTCAGGATGAGGGGCGTCAGTTGATGCCTAAGTGGTTGATGCGTGTGACAGGACGTCGAATGATCAGAATCGAAGGATTGATCAGAAGGACTCGGATCCACTGGAGTCGAATGATCGTAGACGTCCAGAATCACGTGAGTAGTAGGCTTCCAATAGGAAGAGGGAGACGAAGCAATTGCATCGGGCGGTGGAGAGCAGAACGGATCGCCGTCTGGCAACGCGGTCAGTGGCGGCAACGAAAATGACGGCGCATCCGAGTAGCTGGAGGCGCAGTAGATGAACGATTCCTCTGTCTCGACGCCACCTGGTGCTTGGTGCAGAACACGAGGACTGACCTCGAATAAGTTGGCTACGAAAGTAACGGTGCTCGGAGACAGGCCTCGGCAAAGTTTCCGGGCGAAGGGAATCTGGTTGGGTGGTCGGTCGGTGCTGAGGACGGTCGTCAGGGCCTCGATGTAGTTGCTCGCCAATCGAAGAGTCTCTATCTTTGACAGCTTCTGCGTCATCGAGTGGAAAGGCACGTGGCGCCGCAGGTGTTCGAGGGCGTCGTTGAGGCTGTGCATTCGGCTGCGTTCGCGTGCGTTCGCCTGCTTTCGTCTCTGACTCAGTCGAGTCTTAGTCATAGATCCTCTCTTCTTCCTGTTCACAGCAGGGTCCTGGTCCTCCTCCTCCTCCTCCTCCATCACGTCGTCAACTGTTCTTCCACATCCGTCTGAGTCTGTCTTGTAGCCTGGAGGATGCGATGCGTGGATAGCAAAGCAATCACTTCCTGCTGCTTCCTCCTCTTCTGAGAAGGATGTCGACGATGAGGACAGCGTCGTGCGATGATCTCTCTCCGCTCCGTCTGTTACCGCTTGGTCTGGCATAACGATTGCCTTTACGTCACTTTCTAAGCAGAAGAATTTATATGAAAATATGTTGTTTCGTCGTTACCATCATCATTGTCATCATTATCTTCGCCGCCGCCGCCCCTACCACCACCACCATCATCGTCATCATCATCACCATCATCATCATAATCGTCGTCATCATCATCATCATATTCATCATCATCATTTTTATCACAATAATCATAATTTCAATATTATTTTTTATAGGTAACATTAAAGTTAGATTTCATTATTAGCTAATCTAGGCCTACATGCAGTAAAAGTGCTAAGCGTTATCATTAATGCTGCGTGTTAAACTGCTACTTAGGTCCAACAGCCAACATTTTTTCAGTCTGAATTTTATTTAATAGCAAATTATGCACGAATTATTACTGTCTAATTGAAACATTTCTTTCAGAATTTCAATTTCAACGTATGAACTTTATGGCTCTCTATTACACGAACACAAAATTCAATGTGCGCCGTGATGCTTATTTATGTAACCTACAACAACTGCTCAAAATAATTATAATGATTGTAGTAATATTATTATTATGTTCTATGGATTTTAAATATAGCTAGGTCTATCTACGTAGTGTCCGTCATGTTGAGTAAGCTTAAATTAAGCTTTGATAATAGAAACTGGACGTTATTATTCTGTTCCACCGGTGGTCGACAGTGTTGGATTAGTCTTGTCGTGTCATTAACTGAACTTCTCTACTACTTATAGCTTTTATTATGTTACAGTGCGTGTTAAATGTTTGGTTGCAAATTGCAATGTGCATGCCGTGCGATTGCAGGCGTTCATATAATCGTATTACAGAAAATACTTCTTTCTTTACTTATTCCGTTCTGGATGGAAGGTTAGTTTAGCTTAGCTTAGTTTCAAGCCTCAGAATCTCCTTGGTTTCTATATGGGATCGTCGCTGTGATTGGTTAATATAAAACGTACACGCTGATTCGATCGCGCTTAGCGGCATGTTGAACCGTTTTCTTAGTAGCTGTAAAGAATGTTTTTTGTTTGCGAGTACTAGTAGAGCATTGTTTCTTATTTCGCCTCAATCGCCTGGTTTCGTAATCGTAAAGTCAACATTTCAAAAGCGTAGTCGCGGGAACCAGCTTATTCACAGGCGCTTGTGCATCCAGGTAATCATTTTTTATCGCATTTCTTTAGTCATACATTAGCTAACTAAGCTGTTCAGGGTAAATAACGTTTTACATTTGTTTGACATGGATTTAGAATCTACATGTATTTCTTCTATGCTGCAAGTGCACCGGAACGGACTCGCTTTCTCCACTCTAATGAATGAAGCCTACTCATTGTCCCAATTGTCCGTACAACGACTAAATCAAATCGTGCCTTCTCAGTGGTTGGGCCCTCGCTTTGACACGCACTCCCGTTGGCGTTGCCGCTGTTCCTCACGGGCTGACTGATATACGTTTATTTAACGACGCATTCACGACAGGATGACCAATGTCTCTGACTCCTTTTTACACTTGCCTTAAAACAGTTCTTTTTAGCCGTGTCGGAGTCGGGAGCACTCCTGAGTAATAGCCTTAATGGGGCGCTATATAAATTTGCGAAATGAAATTGAATGAATGATAAAGAAGATCAAGTCGATCATAATTGCAAAGAGGGCAAGAAGAATGAGCAGAGAGTGGATTTCACATTAATGAGATCCATGGTCGCAATACACATACATGCTTGTACAGGCTTTTCAAGTCATGCAGACTTACATAAATGCCGGTACATGAAGACATACATACATGTCGGTACATTCATACATGTATATGCACAATATTAGCCACACTTTTAACTGCATAAATGTATGTTCTTGATTTCAGTGACACAAGGCGAACAGAGGATGAGCTTCTGTAGTTCATGGGACAACGGTTGCCTAGCTTTTGGTTCTAAAAAGGATGTTCTACTAGCAATCAACAGCTCTTCTGTTTTCCAGAGAACAGCAAAGGCATCGAATGCAGAAAATAAAGTCTTCAGAATAAGGTTATGGCTTGTACTTAGCTTCTAAATTCAGAGTAATATTATGGCTTTAACTTGTACTCTCTGCATTCATACTCTCATCATGTTCTAATTACATGTCCCCAATCAATCAATAACCAAGCCCCACATGTTAATGCCTATCTGCATGGGCCCCTTCCTCAGCTTTGCAGATCTGGTTGAGCACATGCTGAAGGCATCTGCTGTTCTGAACTTCTGGGTCTCTTCCCTGAACCTCAGCAAAACCCAATACATTTTGCTTGAATTGTTGGCCAAGTCCAGCTTGGCAGGATCGACTTGGAGACCCTTAATCAGGATTTCCCATAACATCTTTTCTCTATCGGCTCGAGATCTGGGCCTCTTTCTTGACCCTATCTGGCCACATAAATGCCCTTTCCCGCTTTTATCACCTGTGCCAGAATCGTTCTATTATTGTATTGTATTGTATTGTATCGTACTTAAACATTTCTAGAGGGCTTCTAGCAGGGTGAACCGTTCAGAAGTGCTGAACATTGGCTCCCTCTCCACTTCAATAGACTTGACCTCTTGTTTCCTCAAACTAGAACAACTGTGGCTCAGTCTCGATCTTTTGCTTCAATTGGTTCCTCTTTGTGGAATGTGCTTTCTCCATCTGTTTGCTCTAAAATTCAGTCTTTCATCCTCTTTTGTTTTCTCAAAACCTACTTCTTCTCGTGGGGAATTGCACACTGTGAATTTAAAATTGTATGCGAGCATAGAGAAGGAGCCAATAAAGTTTATCAAAAATAATTTAAATAAGTTGACGCTCAATTCTGACATTTATGGTGCTATCAATTATCAGCAGCTTACTCTACTTGAACAATCGAGCTAATCATTCATACTAATCGAACAAAATTGCAGTTAATCAAGGTTTTTTTGGCCCTCGATTCATCGATTAGTAAAACTTGATTAGTCGATTGCTTTGCCCAAGCCGATTGTTCATCTCATTTGTTATCTCCCAAAGTTTGCTCTAATACCTACCTGCATTTGGGAAGCTCTACACTGACTTCCTGTGCTCCAGTGCATTCAGTTCAAAATTCTGACAGTTGTGCGCAACTCGCTGGTCGAAGGAGCTTCATCATATCTTCAGTTCGTACAAACCTTCATCTCTTTACTACTCTGGCACTCTACTATCCTCTTGGCGGCCAGAGGGCTTCTGGCTGTCTCCACATGCGCGATGCCACTGCTCACTGAGGGAATTTTGCTTATGTCGGCCCGCTAGTCAGAAGCATCTTCCACAAGAACTGTTCCTTGAGCGCTTTAGCCTTAGACTTCTTCACATGTTTTGGAACATCTGAGACTGTCTTATTTGTTAGAGATAACAGTATTGAGCGACCGAAACTGCTATTGGCAGTTTCAGTTTCGTTTTCGGCCGAAACTAAAGTTCGTTTTCAGCACAAATCCAAAACTGTAATATTATTGCCTACCGATGGCTTCACGTAGTTTGGCGGGTAGAGGTGCGTCCTGTATAGTATAATAAGTATGCCATCTTTGAGTTGAATGCATAGAGTTCTATCTTGGTAATATGGAAATTGATATTGTCAACCCAGAGAGGGCAAAATGCGTTGAATCGAAACGACATGCATTCTGTCGAATCGAATTGCTTTCAGCCTGACTCGGCTAATTGGAATCATATTCCCTCATCTGTTGTGTTTAGCCGATGGCACCTAGGTTATAGCTTGGCCGGTAAGCGTTATTATGTATAATATATATGTAATACATATATGCCTGCACACAAGTATATATATCATCATCAGTGGTAACGATATATATTTTTCGCACCAGCATATATATATATTTCGTTTTCGGCCGAAACTGACTTTGCAGTTTTCGTTTCGTTTTCGGCCGAAGCCAAACGGCAATTTTGGTGCCGTTTTCGTTTTCAGCCGAAAATAAAAACATAGTTTTGGTCGGAGACTAGATAACACTGACTTGGATCATAAGCGACTATGGGTGGCACTACACAAATGTTCTATTGCAGTTCCAAAATTCATGTACTATCATGATCATCAAAATTCTTTTGCTTTCTCCTTTCTACACAAGAAAACAGAAGTCATTTTTGAAGGAAAATATCTAAGGCATGTTGTTTTTCACTTTTTGTTTTACCTGTGAAACTTTATAATTGCATTAATATTGTGTGTATTTGGCGTTTCTGTTGCAGATGATTTCTGCAATTCGAGGTGTGCTTTTCTACAAGCCAAACAGATTGCATATTTCTTAACCTCAACCACTTCTATTCTGATGCATATTTCAAACTACACGTTTATTTGCGAGACATATCTGCACTGGCTTCCAATTGAAGATCGCATTAGATTCAAGATCCTCCTTGACGATGGCAGTTTGGCCACAGAATACATCAAGAAGCTCTGTTCCTGCAATGAGCCATCCAAATCGATGAACACTGTGCTCTGCATCGTGTCACCGATTCTTCTCTAACATTGGACCATCTCCCAGTTTCCAGAACAGTTTTCCACTTGAAATTAGAAATTTTGTTGTTGCTACTTTATATTCCTCTGCTATATTTAGGGTCATGAGTAAAACCTTCAAGATGCCCATATTGAACTTTTAGCTGATAATGTTTTATTTGCTACACATCACTGGACAGAACTCAACAAAGGTTGTTGGCTACTTCCTACATGTTTTGAAGTTCACCAGTGTAGTTGTGTATTTATGCAAAGATGTGGTCTTGTAATTTAAGACTAAGCTAAATTTTAGAGTGTGTTTTTCTCTTAAAAACTTTATTCATTACTGCTAGATGCACATTATAATAGATGGCAGAACTGTTGTTGTCATCTTTGGGTTTAGCCCCTTGTTATTAGGCAAACTGAATATAACTTGATGCTTCATCGTTTCTCAAACATTCTGATGTGATATGTATTTATTGCGTATATATATATACGCTTCTTTGTTTCTAAAACAGTTTGATGTCAGATATAGTTATATTTTATTGCACACTTATATATTTATCTATTTACACACAGAATAGTAATATTTCTAAATGTATTTATGTCTTTGGAGGCTATAATTTTAGCACCATGTCATTATGCAGAGTTTACAGAGCATAATTTAATGCTTCTTCATTTCTCTAACTGTTTTATATATATATATATATATATATATATATATATATATATATATATATATATATTACATGTATACTATAGTTAACTTGTTAATGTTAGTTTATGTATTAAACTTACTGAACTGAAAATTTAACTCAATTTTGAAATTTGTTGGTAGACCTATTTTTATACTATTCGTATTCCGCCGAATAGTTTTATAATTATTCATATTTGGCCGAATAGTGAAAATCACCTATTCGGTACGGCCCACATATTTATATCCATATATATATATATAATTTATATGTTATGTCATTAGGCACACTTTGGCAGAACAAAATTTAATGCTTCTTCATCTTTGAAACAGTTTGATGTCAAATATATATATAAGTTTATATATAATATATATATCTGGCATCAAAAATGTTTGAAAAATGAAGAAGCATTAAATTCTGTTCTGCTAAAGTGTGCCTAATGATATTACACAGTGCTAGAAATATAGCATCCAAAGACATAAAAACATTCCGACATTACATATATATATATATATATATATATAATATATATTATATTATATATATATATATATAATCTATGTGTTTACTTGAAACGGATGATTTTCAAAAAATATTCAGCCTATCGCCAAAATTATTAATTATAAATGCTGCATCACCACAGCATTAAAGTAATTCTGTAATTTTTTTTAAAATTTTTTATTCTACTTATCAGAATTTGGTTTTAAGCCAATGCTGGTCCAATGTTTGTAACTCTTTGTGATATATGTTTATTGCTAACTTCAATATAATTGTTTTCATAAAGATCTACAAGTCTTTTTCTATTTCATGCAGTAGCCACATTAAGAACTGTTTAATCCAATCTC